>JBCEZW010129036.1:0-25697 GCA_039654385.1 Cataglyphis altisquamis | reverse complement strand
ACTTCGTTGGCTGATCTTTTAAAATTAATATTTTCTTAAATATTGAGAAAATCACAAAATGGTACAGGACTTTTCTAATCAGAATAACACCCTCTACCTTCCCTTAAAAGGAGGTCCGCGAATTATCGGACACCCTGTATATCTTTAAAATGTAACTTCTATTAATAAAAATCGTAATTATGTTCTACTTTAAATAATTGGTATTTTTTATCATAATATTATATGTATATATATATATATATATATATTATATTATAAAATTAAATTTCTATTGTAGATATTAAACATTATATCATTGTTATATCATTGTTATGAATGGTTTTGAATCGTTACGAATTATGAATTTAATTTATTTATTTATACATATACATATTTATATATACATATAAATAATAATGATAATAAATGATAATAATAATAATGTCTCCTCTTTAATATCTTCGAATTGGCGAAAAGAGGCGAAAGAGAGACTCGTTCAATTTTTTACACGTATTTATACACAAGAATTACGATGACGAGCTGTGTTGCAGCTGCAGACATGGTCCGATGTTAATCTTTGCAACATCGATAGTTCAAAGATCTATCCAAAGATTAATTACAGACAAGATAAAGATGCGACCACAACTTCATCTACGGTCCGCACAATATCTAAATTTTTAACAAAATCGAGAATTAATTTCAAAATAAAATATATACATTTTATGGCAGATTTTATTTACATTATATTTTTTATTTATATTATATTATATTAAACTTTGTAAAATTAAAAAGTTATATACTAAGAAAGAAAGAGAGCGAAGGAGAAATATTACATAAATATTAATAATTTAAGTAGAACATAAATTCTTTATAAAAAAGAAAAAAAATAAGTAAAAGAGATAGAAAGAAAGAACGAAAGAGGGAGAGGGGGGAGGAAGAGACAGAAAGAGAGAGAGAGAGAGAGAGAGAAAAGAAAGAGAAAGAATATAATATTAAATAATAATATTGCATTTATTACCTTAAATACATAATTTTATTAATATTTATAAACGTTCATTAAATATAGATAAACATAGATAAATAAATAAATAATAAATAATATATAATAGTAGATAATTAATAACTAAAATTATTATTATTATATAATTACAGTTATTATAATTGTACAATTATTAGTATTATTATAACTGTATAATTATTAATTATATAACTATTATTATTTATTAATTTATAATTATTAATTTTTATTATAATTTAATATAATTTATAATTATATTTATAATTATATTTATTAGTTAATAATTAATAAAATTTATAATATAATGTAATATAATTAATTAATTAATTATTAATTAATGATGATCTTATAATTATTAATTTAATTTTTTAAAGAATTATTTATTTTAACAAAAGGCGCGCGCGCATAGCGTGCGCTTGTGTTGTTCTAGGTTGCATTTCGTTTCATGCATAGAGCGTATAGATCGCTTGGAAATCTATAATATATGTAACGTAAACTATAAATTTTCAGGCGATCTATGCATGAAACGAAACGCATCCCTAGTATACAAAAGACTTCATAAATACTTCAACGCACTGAGAGTGATGTGACGTCCCATGGTTCATGGCATGTATTCAGTGTTGCCAACTATAAATTTAAAATTCTGCTATATGATTTACTATAAAACTCCATAAATAAGTTGAATTTAAAATAAAAAAGCTAAATAATGAGATAAATATAAAATAAATTTTATTATATATGAATTAAATTGACACATTTAGTTTTATAAAAAAGAGTTTTTATTCACAGATAATTAGAAGCAGAGAGAAGCCTGTATTGAGAAGGCCGTATTACACTACACGTTGCGGATTCAGTTGGGATTACGGGTGACAGTTGCGAATTGACCAATCAACTGGCAAGCTGCTTTGCTCTGATTAGTCAATCCACAATCATTAACAGTAATCCCAACTGCAACCGAACTCACAATCCGTAGTGTAATACGATCTAAAGGGCCTCTAAATTCGGAGTTTGGTCGTCGCTTCTGCCGACCCATAATAATGTAAATGTCCAAAATATAAGCGAAAATCATTAGAATTTATATGTTTTCAAGGTATAGAAAAACTGCTCTATTTTTGTTTTAATTTGCTTCATCCCTAATAACTAATTATTAACAGTATTTATTAAGAAAGAAATAAATAATTACTTTATGCCACAGACTTCTATATACGAGGTGTAACTGAATACATGGAGCACACCATCAGATGCAACACAATAATTCAAAACTCTTCAAAAAATTTTGGACCATTTTTTTAGCTTTCTTTTCATTGTTATACAATGTTAAAGTTAGCTAATCAGCCTCTGTCTGCAGCGGAAAGAAGGTACGGAGTGGATCGGAGTAACAGCTTTCTACTATATAAGCAGGTGCTGATTAGCTAACTTTATAATATCATACAACAACGAAAAGAAAGTTTAGATTTCAAAAAATGGTTCAAGACTTTTTGATTTGAATTGCTACCTTGATGATGTGCTTCTTGTATATTTTTTCAGTTACACCCTGTATACTAGAGACTGCTAATAGCGATGTGACAGATGAAGCCAGAGCAGACATTTACAATTGGATAGAACATCCTGTCAATCAATACTTATTTTTGAAAAAAAGCTACAATGTTATTAATATAAAAGTTTTATATATATTTAATATAAAGTTACATTAAATTTGAAACCTTTAATTAATATTGAAACCTTTCTTATAGAAATACGTATCAATTGATAGTCTTATATTCTGTCCAATTGTAAATGACTATTTGTCACATCGCTATTAATCCTATCAGACTATGCATTGAAGATTGAGATTGAAATTTGATTAATCAAAGCAAAAAAATTTTAATTCCTTTTTGTTCCGATTAGTTAAATTCCAATTTTTATTCTTTAATATTCAGTGTGTAGCCTAATATGGGCCTTAGCAATCTAAGAATAATATAAAAGTCTTTTTGTTTTATGCATTTTGTAGAATGTCCAGAAATTATACAAATGCGCAAAAGTATATTTAGCACAAGAGTATTTATTTTACATTTTTTTAAATATTGCTAAATTTAAAAATGACATAACACATTACAATTAACAATAGTATAATATACAATGTATAATGATAAAATACTGTAAATCAAATAATTAATAGGCTGTTTGTCATGTTGAAAAAAAAATCAACTTCTTTGTACTTCTATTTGTGTCACTTAGAAACTTCTAATCTGGGATTCCAAAAATAAAAATAAAAAAAAATAAAAATTGGTTGGTTAATAATTACTTAATAATTACTTGATTAATACTAAAAATTAATAATAAACATAATAAAAATTAGAATTATTATAACAATAACTGTAACAATATACAATGTATAATATACAATGCGTAATGATAAAATACTGTAAATCAAATAGTTAATAGGCTGAGATGTTTATGTCATGTTGAAAAAATTGTTAAAAAAAAATCAAATTCTTTTGTATCTCTACTTGTTTCTCTTAAAAACTTCTAATTTGGAATTCTAAAAATAAAACTAAAAAAAATTGATTGGTTAATAATAAATTTGATTAATACTAAAAATTAATAATAAACATAATAACAATTAGAATTATAATAATAATAATAATTGTAACAATATACAATGTATATAATATACAATGTATAATATACAATGTCTAATGATAAAATACTGTAAATCAAATAGTTAATAGGCTGAGATCTTTTGTTTGTCATATCTTGAAAAAAAAATCAAATTCTTTTGTAATGCTCTATTTATATTGCTTAGAAACTTCTAATTTAGGATTCCAAAAATAAAAATAAAAATTGGTTGATTAATAATAAACTTGGTTAATAATAAAAATTAATAATATACATAAAAACAATTAGAATTATTATAATAATAATAACTATTATTATTACAATAATAATTATAATACTGAAGAAAATTTAATCGGTTTCTCTTTTTTGTCCTAAAACAAACAAACAATATAATATATTAATAATATTACTTTAATTATACATATAATTATTATAATGAATATCAATAATAAGAATTAACATTTAGAAAAAAAATTACCTCTTCTTTTTCTTCCTCCTTATTAATTCCTTCCTCGTTAATTTTCTCTTTTTATTAAATTCTCTGCATTCCTGTTTTCTGCATTCTTGTTCTATGCATTCTTGTTCTCTGCGTTCTTGATCTTTGCGTTCTTGTTCTCTGCGTTCCTATTCCCGTTTTTTTTTGCAGCAATACTTTCATCATAGGCTGCCTTGTTTTATAACAAAACATTTTAATAAATTAAATTAATTGTGAAACTTTCTGGAAGTCTAAGAACGGATATGTTTAATGATATGTTAATAATACAAGGACTATTCAGAACCAATTTCTGGTAGGCTTAAAAAATAAAATAAAAAACAGAAAATATGTTTCATTCCACACAAAAGTTTCACACACACACACACACACACACACACACACACGCACGCACGCACACACGCACGCACACACACACGCACGCACATGCACACGCGCGCACACACGCACACACACATGTACATATATATATATATATATATGCTTTTTCTTTCGACATAATCTTCATTCGAATTAAAATACTATCGTAAAGGCCATTGCACGTTAAAAAATTTTAGTCATAATCGTAAAGCCGTAAGTAAATCAACCAATCACAATTCAAACATTCTTATTATGTTTTAGAATGTTTGATTGTGATTGGTCAATTTTCTTACGGCATTATGATTATGACTAAAATTTTTTAACGTGCAATGGCCTTAACACAGCACAAATTTTTACCCTCATCAAAGTACGTTGCTGCCAAACTAGAATCTCAGCCAATTCCTAACACTATTCATCACGTAAAGTTTTCATTACCTTCGAATCGCTGCATTCTTAACTACATTTTCACATATGTGAATAAATGAAAATCATTCGATGCAAGATAGGTTGTAAAATGGATGATCGAACTCCTATTGTATTGCAGAAGTTTCAATGGAGATTTTTCGATAATTTTTCACACACATAAAAGTGTGACTAAAAGTTCGAAGGCAATCAACAATTAATGAACAATGCTAAGATTCCAATTTGGCGCCATCATACTTTGATGAAGGCATATAAAAACTTGTGCCACTCTGTCACAAGTATCTCACTTTGAATGGCGATTATGTCAAGAAAAGTATATATAATTGTTTTAAGATATAATATTTTTCCTCTTCCTTGTGTTCTTTTGCAAGATTACCGGAGATTGATTTACGAATAGCCCTTATAATAAATTTTAAAGAAATGTTTCTCACTCTGGTTTTATTATCGCATAACAATTTCATTGCTTCTGACATGTTTCTACACTCTGGTTTTATTATCGCATTACAATTTCATTGCTTCTGACAGTTTGCAAAATTCTGCTGCTGCATTTGGATTATCGGGATTTTTATCCGGATGGGAAGTCAATGATTTTTTACGATATGCCGATTTAATCTGAAAATGAGAATAAATAAGTATATATGATTTAATATATAATATTATTGATAAGTATAAAAAAAATTATAAGTATAAATATTAGAAACTAAATACTAGAATCTATTAATAATTTAAAATGATATTATTTACAATTACAATGTATCTTACTCTGCTACAAAATATATATAAATATTTCTAAATAAAATAAATTACCTCTGCAATTGTAGCATGCTGTCCCACACCAAGTGGATTTCATAGAGATCCATTGTAGAGATCCTTTTTCTATTTCTTTGGCTCACACAAATGTCAAAAATCTCCTCGCTTTCTCTTCTTCTTCTATGGATTTTGATGATTTTAATGATTTTTGATTTTAGGTCGCATTTCTCAGATAAATAAATATAAAAAGCATTTTTACAAATAATTAGAACTATCGAATTAATTAAAAAGAAAATTTCCCCTCTTCTCTTCCAGCTCTTACATTTATTTATAAAATATATATATATATATAGTTTTTATATAATTTTCTTAAAATAATTAAGAATTATAAAAACTTCTTGTTTATTATAAATCTTTTAAATCACATATAATTTTTGTTTAAAAACTATTATAATTTGTTCGATTTGTTTTCAGGGAATTTATAATCTATAGAATAAAAAATGAGTGTATGATTAATGTTTTAAAGTCAATAATATTATTCCTGTTTGAATTATCTGTATGTCTCATATATATTGTTAATAATACATTTAATACAAGTAATAAAATGCAACAGATATTAATTTTTTAAATTATGTATTTGTTGTGATCTTATTGAAGGTTGGCAAAGGAAAGAAAAGAAGGAAATTTGTATTTATGTAATTTTCATTTTTTAGTTATCAGTTACTTCTTGTTATACTATTGCTATTCTTTTCACGATGTCTGTAAATAGATAATATTCACAATATGTGTATATTTTTTTTTCTTTTAATGAATATGAATAATTTGAAATAAAACTAAAAGTTTAAATTTCACATTTAAATCTGTGGCACATTTTTAAAAAAGATCTTTGCCAGATAGGAAATTCATTTTAAAAGCCTATCCTTTTATACTCTGTAAAATTTTTATTCTTTAAGTAAGAGAAACAAATATGTAGAAAATAAAGTAATGAAATATATATATATATATATATATATATATATATATATAAATGGTATATCATTAAATATATCATTTATATAAATAAAAATAAATAAAAAATATATCAAGATATATAAATGTATATTATTAAATGTGTATCATAAATAAAAATGAAATAGATATTATAGCATTCTTTATATTGTACAGATAATTAAATTTTTAATTGCAGCAGTTGTCATAAATTTACAGAAGTCTCATTGTCTCATTGTTAACATTTTTTAATAATAAGGGTAATTAATTTATTTCTCTTAAATTCTGCTAATGTTAAATTAAATGATATCATGACCAATATATTTATTCAACAGATTTCTTAATTTAGATATTATATCACAATGTGCAACATAACATCTGACAAAAAAAGAAAATGATATATTCAGTATATATAAGTAATTCTAATTATTAAAATCTTTTAGTCATTCTATATTTAATCTCTTTATATTTTCTAGTCTGTCTATGTTTCACATATACACATACATACAGAGTAAAATTTTATATATATTTATTGAATTCTTATTAAAAAAATTGCTTAAAAATTATTCAAAGAAATATATGATCATTCTTATTTTAAAACCAAAATATTAATGTCGTATACTATATTATTTTACAGTTAATGGTACAAGTGGTAAGGGGACAGATCAATGTTTGTCACTGAAAGAAAATTCATTGCTGAAACTTGCGTAAAAACAACAAAAAATGCAAAGCAAGATTCAAATAGAAGGCCCTCCTCTTTCTGATGTTATTGAGCGTACAACATCAATATATAGACACAAGATACATAATTAACATATAAAGAATAATATTCAACATAAATACTATGCAAAATAATAAAAGAAAAATAATTTTATAGGCAATATGCATATTTTTTGCATGTAGATTCACTTATACTTTATTTATCAGAGTTATATTTCAAGTCAACTCCTCAGTAACTAATGATACTTGGAGAGAATTGATAGCACTAAACTTAACATTATCATACTACTATATTTCTATGTTAACCAATGTTAATAGTGAGCAATTTTTTTTAATATATGCGTGATGAATTTTAGCAATATATGTAATTGACAATATTAATATTTCTTCAAGTATGTATGTATGTGTATATTATATGTAATTTTTTTATAGTGCATATGGCACAATTCTTTGAATTGATTGATTATAAAATATCATCATTTGTGGAGATGAAGTTAACTAGTGTCAATTTAGAAGAAGGTGCACAAACATTACATGCCAGTAATAAGAAATAATTTATTTTTCTTGGTAATGATCAGATAAAAAGTCTCCAAATTAAATCTTAAGAAAGTGTTAAAAAAGGTAGCAAGTTCTATTGTATGATAATTTTGATTTTAATGTAATGTAGTGTAATATAGATAAATTTACCCTTATTTTATCCTAATTTGTGAATACTACATGTGCATTGGGAATGAATTCCTTTATATTGACCAGCATAAAAAAGTTCTCGAAACTTATATTGGATAGTCTTGTTGCTAACAAAAATCGAGATATATTAAGAGCTAAGAATATACAGAAGAAATTTTCAAGCATTGTATTTATTATAAGAAATCAATAAATATTATTTTTGCATTTAATAAAATGTATATTATAGTATGTTATAGTAATATGTAATCGTTACTAAGAACTGATTATTTACAGGCAATTAGATGCACTGATGAAAATTAGATAAAAACATTAATGAATCTTGTTACTGAGATCAATATAGAATTACCTCACACACTTACATCTATTTCTCCTGATGCTGTAGTAATTATGTAACTGATTGAACAAATCTAATACGATATAAGCCAAAAATTCAAGTATGATTAAAAATATGTTATTATTCTTATAGTTTTTATGCTAAGTATTCTATTGTTTATAATAAGTTATATATCTATAAAGTTATTGTATAAGCAGAAAAATTAATATAAAGATATAGTCTAAAAATTAATAATGTGTTAAAAAAATGTTAATTAACATAAAAATTAAGCTAAATAAAAGATGTAAATTGTATTCTTCTATTGTTAATTATGATTACATAAAAACTAAATTATAAATAAATTTATACAAAATCTAAAGATGTACAGAAAAATATTACACATAAAAAGTTCTTACATTCAAAAACACTATGCACTATCAAAAATCGCATGATATATTCAATTTATTTTCATTCAACTTTGATAAACAAAAGTAACTGAAAGTTTATATTATATTAAGAGCATAATATTATGAACGAGATGAAAATAATAATTCACTGATTATGAACATAACGAACTATTACAGTGAGCAGAGGGGGAAGAAACGACATTTGAAACTGAATTTGCTAAATAAATATGCAAATACATACGAATATTTGTGCATACGATAGAAAAAAATTTAATTTTTTATTGATTTTTAGATATAAGTTCTCTCTAACTTATAAAAATTATAATGTTATATTACCTGTAAAAAATCGCACGAGAATTTCGAAACCAGTGTAATGCCTAATTGCGGTATTTCTGAAGTGGCGCCAATTTCACTTAGCCTTGGTTCCTATTTTCATGAATGAAATTGAAATGAAAATTTTCTGGATAAACCATAAGGCTTGATCAAAGGAGCTATTATGGTTCTTGAAATGAGGTGAAAATTACAAAAATGAACAGATTTACTAGATTTCAACTTATTATGTTATTCAACATGTATACTAGATTTCAAATGAAATTGCAGATATCTAGTGAATGTTTTCACTTTTGTATTTTTCACTTTGTTGCGAAAACCGTAATAGGTGTCCTCCAGTAGTAATCGTCGATTAATTGTATTGTCTCTGCCAAAAGATTTGAATTCATATTAAAATATAGTGATTATTGATAGTTAATTGATCCGGGTTGGATTAATCCGTTCATTCGAAAACGTCATTAATGTATATATTTTATCGAGATGTATGGTACTAGACGTTACAGTGAAAGAAATAGAAATCGTCTTTAAAAAAATTAAATATATATTTATGTATTGTTAAATTATAAATCTATTGTAAATAATATACTCGTTTGTGCTCAGATGCTTTTTAGGTAATTGCAATTTTAGTTGTAAAATTAAATTTGAGGATAATAAAATCTGTTTGATTCTGATTGTGACAGCTCCTCTTGAAATGAATTATTTTAATATATAATTTTTTTAATAATATATAAATTTCGGCATATAAGTGAATAAGTCTATAGGATCATTTAAGCGGGGAACACACACTTTTCCATAAGCGCATAAGCATAAGTATAAGGAAATTGATTGGTTCATTTCGTTAGGCATATGTTTTCGGACCAATCAATTTCCTTATACTTATGGCTATGCACTTATGCAAAAGTGTGTTCCCCGTTTGATTATCAGGAGTAGTGGCGTAGCCAAGGGGAGGAATTAGGGGGATAAATTCCCCCCTTCCTTCAAAGAACCAAATATGAAAATGAAATATTGAAAGCGGAAAAAGAAATAAAATTATAACCGCCTCTGTAGAACATTCATTTTCAACATTAAGAATTCTTAAAAACTATCTAAGAAATACAATAAGTGAAGTAAGGCTGAACGTTTGACACAAATATACATTTATAAAAATTTGACTTCGTTGATCAACATAGAAGAGATACTAAACAGATATCTAAAAAATCTAGACGCATGCTTCTAGCTTAATATGTATTATTTAATAAAAAAATTATATGTTGTTTTGTGATTTTATTTTTTAAAAATATTCCCCCCGAAATCAAATCTTGACTACGCTCTTGATCAAGAATGTCAGCGACACTGAATCAATTTTATTACAGGCTTCTACTAAAGTTTTCCACTGGGGATCTTTATAAAAAAATATTTTTTTGGAATATGATTGATAGTTCGCGAACCGAATAGACGCGAGAAAAAATACCATGAAAGCAAGGAAGCAAGAAAGCGGTAAGGACTTATAAAATGAAGAGGAACAGAAAACTTGACCGCACAACGATTTAATAAAAAAAAATGTAAAATTAATAAAATGTAAAGTCATATACATTATTTTACAGATATTTACAAGAAAAGAGTTATTATAACTCAGAGTTATAATTTTACTTTTTTATAATTTGTTATGTTTGACTTTTTTTATAAATAAATGATAAATAAAGTTAATAATAATGTAAACGTCAATATAAAAATTATTAGAACTTGTAAGTTTTTAAGACATAAAAAAATTTATTTATTTTTGTTTAAATTTGCTTTATCTTTAAAAATTAATCATTTACAGTATTTATTAAGATTGTATTTTAGTGTCAAGAAATTGTGCGCATGCGTAAAAGTATTTTGCGTCTGCGCAATAGAAACAAGAGCGCATCGTTTTTCCATTTGAATCTTATTAAATCGCAAACTTAAATTTATTTTCAACTTATGGACAACCTTTAAGTTTAAGATAAGTTAAAGATAAAGATTAATCACACCAATTTAAATAAATACATACAAACTGTTTTAGATATATATTTCAATCATTTATTTTTAGTATTAATATTTTTTAATTAATTTCAAGAAAAATAAATAATTTGAAAAATGGCAGGCTCAATTTTCGTTGCGCAGGTGTTAAATACTTTTACGCATGCGCAATTTTTTGACATTCCAAAATGTATAAAGCAATTATTAATTTTTTTTAAATAAATACTGTATATAATTACTTTTTGAAGGTGGAGCAAATTCAAACAAAAATGAAGCAGTTTTTTTATATCTTAAGAACCTACAAATTCTAATAATTATGTTGCCATTGAAGTTGTTTTGAAACTTTATTTATATATAGCTTAAACTGATTTTTTAAATAATTTGATTCTTTATTTAACTTTATTTAACTTTACTTTTAACTTTAAATTTAAGTTTTAGTTTATCGTTAGTTTTAATTTTTAGTTTAAGTTTAAGTTTAGTTTAGTCGACATCACCGACGAGATAACATCAAAAACCGGTGCTTTATGAGATTTAATGTGATTAAAAGATAAACTTGCGTTATCTTATTTAGTTTTTCCAGTTATTGTTAGTTATATAGTTTGATTATGGAAAATGTATAGATATTTTATATAACTTCCTTAAGAACAACAAAATATTTTTAAATTTTGTTATTGATAATGTAAAGATTTACTTTATCTACAGTAGCGCGTATAATGAGTTTTTTTTCAGTAATGAATGCTAAATTGCATAAGAGTATCGGTCTTTATGATCGGAAATAAGTTTTGGAGTTAGTTCATATTTTTTAATAAATAACAATTCAAATGATTGCTTCGTAATTGCTCCGTCAGAATCCACAATTGCTCTGCTTTTAAAATTAATATTTTTAAAAATATTTACAAAAAACGAAAAATTTATTATTTTTACTCAAAAACATATTTTCAATAGTTTTCTTCAACTATATCCAGCATAAAATGATTGCTTCTTAATTGCTTTATACTGTTCCATCATTTATTTTATTCATAATTTATTGAAACTTTTTATTGAAAATTAACAAATTAGGGCCAATTTCACCACCTTTGGTTAGATTAACCGTCGGCAGGGTGGCACCTGAAATGATAAGAATGCTTGGTTTTCATTCACCTCTATTTTTTGTTGCCATCTTGCTGATTTTAACAGTTAGTTAACTTAACCGAAGGTGGTGAAATTGGTCATCATTTTTCCCAAACGACGCCGCCGTCACATTGGTCGCCTATCTGAGTTACGTAGTTAACAGTTAATGTCAACAAAACCCATTCTAGAAATAGTTGGCTTTAGACCAATTTCACCACCTTTGATTAAATTAACTGACGGTTAAAATCAGCAGGATGGCAATAGAAAATAGAAGTGAATGAAAACCAAGCTCCATAAAGTTAGCCGGTCAACATTCACTTTTATAATTTTTTTTTTATAAATCATTTGTTGGCCGTTTGTTGATGATTGTTGGCCTAATTACAATGTTTATAGATTAATATTTTTTTGAAAATACGAAAATAAGATTTTGTGTGAAGTTAACCAGAAAGATATTATTTTTGTTTCAATCTTTTAGTTCAATCGATGCACAATTGTTTGTTGGTCACGGGAAAACTAATTAAAACGTTTGTTGATTCATATTTGCCTTGAAAAATGAAAAAAACTAATGCAATAATGGTGGCGGGAGAGGTTGGATAAAACTTAAGATTGACTTTAAGATACATACGCGCGCGCGTACACACACACACGGGGAGGGGGGCAACAAAGTACATGCTACATTGTGAAGCAAGGTTCACCCAACCTACCGGCGGGGCGGGTGCGGGAAGGGGACCGAAGATCCCTTTTGCATTCCCCCGTGTGTATGTGTGTGTGTGTGTGTGTATGCGCGCGCGCGTGTTTCCTGTCCATACGTACTTTGATATATTTCAAATCTTTTTTGTTAATAACTTTTTAATAAGCGACGATTAAATTAGGAGAAAAAGTTATTCAGAATTATGTTCTTGACAACATATATCGAGGTCATTGAAATCGGTGAGGTCGCCCTTAATCTTAAGTTTTACCAATCCCTCTCTCGCTTCCATTATTGCATTAGTTTTTTTTCGTTTTTCAAGGCAAATATGAACCAACAAACGTTTTAATTAATTTTTCCATGACCAACAAACAATTGCGCATCGAGTGAACTATAATAAGATTGAAATAAAAATAATATCTTTCCGGCTAATTTCGCATAAAATTTTATTTTCATATTTTCAAAAAAAATATTAACCAATAAACGTTATAATTAGGCCAACAATCACCAACAAACGACCAACAAACGATTCGTAAAAAAAAAATTATAAAAGTGAATGTTGATCGGCTAACTTTATGGAGCTGGAAAACCAAGCATTCTTATCATTTCAGTTGCCACCCTGATGATTTTAACCGTTTGTTAATTTAACCAAAGATGATGAAATTCACTTTTTAAAGTCGACTATAAATTGACTGGAAAAAGACTATCAGCCGGCAAACAATCATCCATGTTGTGTGGGTTGAGATATAATTATAATAACAACAATTACATTATGTTTGAATATTTTTGCTGTTGACTGCTGAATCATGCGCGATAATCGCTAGTTCGTTCGTTTATTGCTATACGGCATGTTGCGCTATCTATCCCGCATTTAATTTCTGGTCACGATGATTATATAAAGTTTACAAAATCTTTTACAAAGAGCGACTATAGATAGATCAAAGATATAATAACTATTTCCAAGGAGAACAGAAAAATCAAAATGATGTCAACTTGATGTCATATTGACTAAATTATGTCATTTTTTGATTATTTATTGAAAACTCGATCTTAAATTATTTTTAAAAAATTTTTTGACTATATGTATACTTATTATTATAAAAATGTATGATATAAGAATAGTCACAAAAAGATCAAGAAGTTTGACTATCTAGACATCAGTGTTTATATACAATTAGTTACGTACCAATATCCAAGTAAAAAAAAGGTCCTACGTACAAAGAGAAAATATTAGAAATAAGAATAAATATTAAATATTAGGAGAATTTGGAATTATTTTACTTCAAATAAGAGGAAACCTACACAACACGGATGGCTGTTTGTCGGCTGATCGTCTTTTTTCAGTCAACTTAAAGTCGACTTTAAGCCGACTTTTTCCCGAATGGGTTTTGTTGACATTAACTGTTGACTGTAACTCGACTTATAGAGGCAATCACATTTCCAAGAAATTGATAGCCGTCTTTTTTATATGTCCAATCGAAAATAATATATATTTTGCGTGAATAATCAAATTCATTGACTACTTAAAAAAATATCCCATGCAGCACTGAAACTTGTACCAACATTGCTCTCTAACATATATTCATCATTGCATATTGCAATGTAAAGTTGCAGAAATATTGCATAGATATTATTTTACAATATAACTGTAACAGTGTTCCACAAATATTGCAGAGATATTATTTTATAATATAACTTTAGCAATTATAGCAACATTCCAAAAACAATAGTCGTTACAAAAATAATATTCGTAATCGCTAGTTCGTTCGTTTATTATACGGTTACACTAGGCGGTACATGTTGCTCTATCTATCCCGCATATAATTTCTGATTACGATGATTATATATAAAGTTCTCGAAGAGCGGCTATAATAAGATATAATAACTATTTTTACTAAGTTTAAATTGTATGATATGACCCCAACACAAGGAATTCAGACAATGGACTAAAATTTTTGTTTAAAAGTTTCCATTTTTATATAAAACTAAAAATTTAATAATAATTTTCTTATATACAAGATACTTCAAATTTTAACAAATAAATTTTGAGATTATATAAAATCTATATATACATACTAGATCTTGACTTTTATAGATCTTTAATTTCTTATTATTATATATTTTTTCATATGTTAAAAGGCTATTATAGCCATAAATAAAATATTATTACATATATATTATATTGCTATGTTGCTGCAACATTATATTGCAATATTTCTATAAGCAGACATTTTACTGTTGCTGCAATATCATAACAACATTGTAGCAATATTTTACAATATTTCTGCGATGTTGCAATCTTATAGAAAAATTTTATTGTAATGTTGTTACAATCTTGTGATGCTGAATGGGAATTGATCAAGTTTTTGAGATGTCATTACCCTAATGAAAATGTAGTAAATTAATATAGATGACGTCAAATTGGCTAGGTCGACTTATAATCGCCATAATTTTGATTGAAAGTTAACTTAAAATTCATTATAATATTAATTAAAAATCGACTTACTCGCCAAAATGATTGACGATTGGTCGGCTTTTAGTTATCATAAAGTCAATTATATTAGTCGACTCATGATCGAGTATAGTCAAGATATAGTCACATTTGTCGCCTGCTAGTCAACTATGAGTTGTCATTCAGTCTAACTTTGAGGTCTTGAAGATTTTAGACTTTTTCTGCCGACTGACAGTCAACTAACAGTCGACTTTATGTTGTTTGGGAAAGAATTTAATCAATATTTTCTCTTGATTTATTGAATAATTATTGCTCCTTACTTGCTCTATTATGATATTTGCAATTGATCCACTTATATAACTAATTTTTTATGATATATTAGCAAAAAATTAATCAATTTTCTTGGAAAAACATATTTTCCGTAGTCATCTGCAAGTATATCAACATAAAACGAGTGCTTTTTAATTGTTTCATATTTAAGTGATCGTCTTAAGAAGATATCGATCATGTAACTTTTTTCCTAGGGCGGAAACATGAAAAGTGAAAAATTTTGCCATTAATTTCAATGGGCATTTTTGCATATAAAATTTTCATTCAGAAAAATTTATTGAATTTAAGTATTTATTTCAATATGCCTTTATACATCATTTATTTGAAATAAGTAGATATTTATTTGTTTTGCAAAAATAATTTCTTACATTAAATAAATATTTTTTTACGTCAAGTTAATATTATTATATAGTTTCAAATAAAGAATGGGAGTAAAGGAGTAATATTTATTTAATTTCTATCATTTTTTTCAGTGTTAATATTTTTATATAAATTAAAAAAAATAAATAATTTAAAAAATGGTACTTCTGTAATACACTACGCAACAATGATTCGTTCCCTTTCCATAACGAGCAAGGCAATATCTATCCTTTGCTAATGCATACGATACTATACATTAGCAAAGGATAGATATTGCCTCACTTGCTAGAAAAACAGAAGGAATATTGACGCGCAATGTACTTTACTCCTTACTTTCTATTGCATAGGCGCTAAATACTTTTGCGCATGGGCATAATTTCTTGACATTCTTGACATTCTCAAAATAGAAATTATTAATTATTTTTTTATTATAATAAATACTATAAATAATTAGTTTTTAAAGATGGAGAAAATTTAAACAAAAATAGAATAAGTTTTCTGTAGCATGCAATGAACATGCAATGAACATCTCTAAATTCTAATAATTTTTGCTTATAATATTTACATTCCCCTTAAGCAAAATGTTAGCAGTATGACGGCAGATTGGTAGCAGATTTAATCAAAATCTGTTAGCAAACTGACATCAACTACATTCAGCTTTGCATTCAGCTAATGTTTTGACGGCAGAATCTGCTAATATAATAAATCGACAGATTGGCGGAAAAATTTGAACAGACTTTGTTGACATAACTTGGCGGCAGATTGGCAACAGAAACCAAACAGAGTCTGCTAACATAATCTGCTGATAGATTGACAGTAGAAATCAAGCAGATTCTGCAGCTTTTAAATAAGCATTTATATAAAATGGACATTTAAATGGATTTAAAGAATCTTAAGTAACAAAATGACAATAAATTTTGGTCACAAAATAACATAAATAATTAGACATCCTAAATTAGGTGATAAATTAGGTCATGAAACCCAAAAATGATGTCAGTAGTTGATATATCACATTCACAAGACGTCATTTTCTGTTTTTTGTATTAATAATATATATAAATGTGTAATATTAATGTAAGAAATATAGGAAAATTTAAATAATTTAATTTATATAATTAAAGATTTTATTTAATGGAATTTCTATTTTATATCTTAGATTTCTATTTTATATCATAAATAATAACTAAATAATTGTGCTTATTTGGACAGAAATTATCCGAATAAGTGAAATTGGACATTTATCTGTCTGATTTTTAAAAAATTAGTTCAATATCTGAATTCCCTGTATGGGAATCGTATAAAAAATTGAGCCGATAGAAATAATTATATATGTTATTAGGCAGCATTATGCATATATATATAGCATTTTGCAGGCTTCATATACGCTCATGACAAGAACTTGAGTACGAGATATAGAAAGTGAATACTGCGTCGCACAGCGGTAAGTAAATAAACTACTGTTTCAATAAATTATTGCAGATTCTGCTCGATTTCTGCTGCCAATTTGCTGTGCGACGAGATTTCGTGTGCGCAGATCTTGCTCGGGTTTTGCTGCTAATCTGATATCATGTCATGTTAGCAGACTCTGCTTAATTTCTGTTACCAATATGCCATCAAAATGCGTACACGCAGACTTGCTCGGTTTCTGCCGCCAATCTGACATCAAATTGCATTGCGCAGATCCTGCTCAATTTCTGCTGCCAATCTGCTATAATAATTCTGTACAAATTCTGCTTGGTTTCTGTTACTGATCTGTTGTCAAATTATGTCAGCAGGTTTTGTAATATTTCTGCTGATGTTCTGCTATCATTATTTGATATAACAGATTTTGTATACAGTCTGCAGTCTTTCTGCTGACAAAAATTTGTAGCAGACGTTTGACAAAATGTTTGAACAGACTTGGCTATCTGGGTTGTTATTAACTTTATCATTTATTTATAAAAAAATAAAATGGAGCAAATTATGAAAAATGCATATTATGAAAGAGTGAATTAAGTTGACTTTTTTCATGCGTCGTGTTTTATTATTGCCACTCACGGTTACAAGCTTGGAAAATATAGGCATAGACATTCAGAATTTATTTCTAGATGTTAATAACTCTGAATCTGGAACTTTGGGATTATATTAAATAAGCACAGGCAATGAAACTGTATCAAATAACTCCTGCACATAGAATATCTTCACCATTTCACTTTTATAAAAAATCGATAAATTGATTGGTTATCACGTTGCTTTTTATCTCGCGTATATACAGGCGCTTCTAAATTAATAAAAATGAATACAATGCAATTTTTATCTTAATAAATTTTATATACGTTCGCGAAGAAAACTTAAACATAAAATAGAAACGCCCTACAGCGGTAAAATAAAGTTTATATTTGGTAAAAATAAGAAACGTTTATTTTGTCACATGTACAAAAAAAAAATAAAATATATAAAAATATTTATTAGAAAAAATTTATTATTAATTATTAAATTTTAAAAACAATTTTTATATCTTGCAAAATGTAGTATATTTTCCAATATTTATAGCTTAAACTAGCTTTCGAGTATCTTAAAGAAATATTCAATCTGAAAAGATTTAATATATATATATATATATATATATATATATATATATATATTATACAAAATATGTGAAAAAATGATTAAAGCTTTAATTACCTCTAATACACCGTCTTCCGGCAAGTCAGAACAATGTACACCGTTTTGTACTTTTGTCTTCCCATATTTTGCTCTAAGAGAATTTGGTTTAATTTGTCGCGCAATGTCCTATATCAAATAAAAATATCTATAATATCGAACAAAATTATATAAAGTATATATTTAAAGTAATATAATAATAATAATATTTACAGGTTCCATTGGACCGCAGAAATTCCTAAAATCAGCAACAATGTTGGAATCCTCATTTTTACGACTTACTTCTATAACGATACATGGACCAGACTGTAATTCAGCTACCATTGCCTATAAATAATTATGAATGCTTTCTTTTTCAGAAATAATTTGTAGAATTAACATAAAATGAGTATGAAAATATACCGTATACTCGGAAAGCACGCCTTTATAAATTTCTAGAAATTCTTCGGAATTAATTAAATTAACATAAAATTGTTGTACTGCAGTAATTATATAGCCTGCTTTTTGAATGTCATCAATTATAGCACCTAGATTATAAAATTAATTTAGAAGAATATGTATAATATCATATATAAAGTACTACAAAGAGTAAATGAAAATTTCATTATTTAGATATTATTTCACAATAATTTATTAATAAAATGTACAATTTACCAACAAGTTTTGCTTGTACAGCGTGTGGTTTGATAATACAACAGGTGCAATTTTGAAAAATTGCAGTATTTTTTAGTCCTTTATTTTTACTTTTTGAATTGGGAAAGAAATATTGCAACTCCTAGGAAAATATTATTGCAGATATCAGATCAAAATAAACATTGGTAAATAAAAAATAGCATATTAAAATTCGTACTTGTGTTGCTATTTCAATGTTCTTAGATGCATATATAGAATTATATATTTCATTTTTTTCATAAGTTCTTAATGAAGACATTGTTGTTGAATAAGAACGCTTACAATTTTCTATACCTGATGTTAATTCTTGCCATCTGGCTATACCATTTTCTCCTAATAACTCCAAACCAACAACAGGGCCAGAGGTAAGATAATTTATCATAGACCTAAATAAACTTATCACTATAGTATCCCAAACTTATTATAAAATATAGTAATAATTTTATACTTTTCAGAACTCTTTCAGAGCATTATTAATAATTCAAGATTCAAATTACATTTTATCAGTTGCATCTTTTACGAAACAACATTCTGCAATTTCAGTTGCAGTTAATTGCATCATTTTCATATTTGTAATATAAAAGTTATGATTTGTAATAATTTTTAATATTTCACCCATTTTGTCAATAACATCTGGTTTCAGGAGTACAAAAAATCTAGAAAAATAAAATTATCTCAATGCAGCACAAAATTTTATACAATAAACCATAAAATCATAAAAAATATAAACTCTTCATTTTACTTTTGCATTTGCGTTTCTAATTTGATTTTAGTGTAATTATCTCCATAACCCATAATTTTTATACATCTTGAAAATATTGTTACTACAGCACCAATATAAAAATCTTTAGCTTCAATGCCTTCACATACCGTTCTTTTTAGGAAGGTCTTCTTTGTTTTTAAATCAAACTAAAAAATATGGATAATATAAATAATTTTTTTCTACAATATAAATTTGTATTAACTCGATACATACCAATTCGATAGTGTTGTTAGATGGATAATAATACAGATAAAATTTTTTCAGTATGCAAGCAATTGTATCATACCATTCAGCTTCAAATACATATCTATTGCTATAATCTGTAGACATCTCGAAATGACTTGTATGCTGATGACATATTATTGTCAATAAGTAATAGCCACAGAAATCACAAACAAATTATAAATTTAAATTATCACTTTGTGAACAATAATATAAAGGAGATTATAAGGCAATAAAATTTTATTTATTTTACACATATAATGATGTGTTTAAGAGAATGTCTAAAACAATATATAGGTAAAAAAAGTTTTATAATGAAATGACAGATCAACATGTTAACATAATGCATGCTTTAAATAACACAAGTCGACATAATTCGATTTCTATGATCACTTTGATCAAACTCCGGTTAATTTAATTATTGACTTACTTAATTATTAAATTGTAAAATATTTAATTACAAAACTTACTGATACATATATAATTATCATTAAGATAATACATTTGTATACTGGTACCCACTCTTTAAGCGGGGAGCACACACTTTAGCATAAGCGCATAACCATAAACATAAAGAAATTGATTGGTCCACAAATGTATGCATAAGAAAATGAACCAATCAATTTCCTTATACTTATGGTTATGCGCTTATGGAAAAGTGTGTGTTCCCCGCTTTAGAGTCGGTAGGAGAGACAGTAGAGACCTCTCGCTGATAGTCGTGAATTATGGATCCGCTTTTGCCGTATTACGGTCAAAAAATAAAGAAAATCACACTAAAATTATAATTTTATTATCAGTAGAATTGTCCGCAGTCCGGTACAAAGCATTTTTTAGAAAAAAGGATTAAAATAATATTTTATAAGTAAAAAGAAAAGGTACAGCTCATGGTGGATTAGGTGCAGTTAGCAAAAGTTGTATTTTATTTATTATAAATTTTTAAAAACTAAAATGCAAAATCCGACTCTGGCCTATTACGATTTTCGAAACAAAGTAAAAAATACAAAAGTGAGAAAATTCACTAGAATATCTACAATTTCATTTGTTGAAATCTAGTAAATCTAGTAAATCTATTCACTTTTATAATTTTTACCTCGTTTCAAGAACCGTAATAGCTCCCCAAGACTGCGTAATTATATAAAGAATATTTTTTAAAAAATTTTATAACGTAATATAATTTCTTTGAAGCGAAATATAAAATATGCGGATCTCATATGCTAGATCTATATCTAAGGAGCAACTCAGGGGAAATTTTTTTCGTAGTACATTGATCGTTAGACAAAGAAAGATGATTGTGCCGTTTTTGCTTTGTTGTCTCTTATACCGTGTATCTGTGTGATATAATCCTAGTGCATTGAGCACATAGTTACAACCGTTGATCGCTTGACAAAGAGAGATGATTGCATTGTTATTATCTCTCTTTCATCGCGTATTGTGTAGCATCCATGAAGGCACAACATCAATATGTTGAGCATACGGATGCGATTGTTGAGAGATAATGTCAGACAAGGAGCGACAGCTGAGTACTATCCTCGTTCCTCTAGCGAATCTAGCATATCGCTTTACGGCCGAGATACGGCCTAATATGCTTTCTGACATCTCGGCTGAAAGCAGTAATGCAACAAGATTAATGGGCGCTCATTCTTTGAGAATTTTATATTTGCATATATACATATGTGCATATATGTTTAAATTATAGTTAAAATTGTACATGCAATTAAATATTGTATGATGACCAATAACAATAATAGGATAATAGAGTGGAACAAATATACAATATGTAAATCAAGGGTGTCTGTTAGACTTGATGTTTTTTTGCTTTGTTATCAATATTTCATATGTATCATGCGGAATTAACAAAAAGGTAAAAAAAAGGTGCCAAGTACACGCGCTATAAAAATATTATATTTAAATAAAAACATTCTAAATAAAAATATTTTTAATAAAATATTTTGTATAAAATAATTATTCAAATTTCCTACAAAAATAATGATATCAAAAAATTGCGTCAAAAGAATAAAAATTTATGCTATAAAATTTATTTTTTTTAATTATTATTTAAATAAAAACAATTTAATCAAATTGTATAAAATAGTTATTTAAATTTAAATTTCCTACAAAAATAATGATATTGAAAAATTATGTCAACTGAATAAAAATTGATGTTGTAAAATATTTTTATTTTATTATTTCCAATATTAAGAAAAATTATATTTAATAAATCGCATTATAATTAAAGTAATAGTATAACTAAAATAGCGTTATTTTGTAAATAACTAAATGCACAATATACACACATCTAAGGTTTATAATTATTGAAGGAAAATTTCTCTTCAAGAGACACGGTAGTGTCTCGCGCCAACTATAGCGAGGCACACCGTGTATCTATACGCAAGTCAGTCAGTTGCAAGTACCTCATAATTACGATTCTCAGTAATGGCTGGGCCGATCGAATTTTTAATAAGCTTAATGGATAGCTTAGGTCTTAATTATAAGGAAAATATCTTTATTTTTATTCTACTTGATCTACTTGATCTACTTGATAATAAAGATATTATGATGCAAATATGTTGATGATCTGACCATAGTACGTGTTTCTTTTTTTAGTCAAAACAAAGTTTAGAAAAATGACAGAATCAATAGAAATTGTTAGGGAAAACAATAATTTAAATAGAAATGAAATAAGAAAATTACAAACAATTTATATTTATTGAAATAAGAAAATTACGAACAGCTTGTACTTTTTTATAAATTTATATATTTATTTAAATAAGAAAATTACGCACAACTTGTACTTTTTTATAAATTCTTAAATTAAAAAATAAAAAAAAATTAATTCAAAAAATTATTTTTATTCTATATGAAATATTCTATATGAAATCGTCTCACAATTTTCAAACCTGATTGGTGACAATTGTGAATAAGACTTATTTTTTTAAGAAATATTTTTTTATATAACAATTATAATTGCTTTGCACTACAGTCGTTTATGCATACTAGAAATCTTAAAGATAAAATCTGGCCACTTAATTAGTTTTGGAAAAACATGGCAATAGTGTATACATAAAGTGTAATGCAAAGCAATTATAATTGTTATATAAAAAAATATTTCTTAAAAAAATAAGTCTTATTCACAATTGTCACCAATCAGGTTTGAAAATTGTGACGCAATTTATTTCATATAGAATAAAAATTGTCAGTATGAAAGCCGAATAACCAAATCAATATATAAAATAGCAAAACAATGGCCATTCTATAATTAAATATTAAAAAATTAAAAAGTTTTAATTTTTATTATAATTTTTATATATAACCAATATATCTGTGAATAGTAGAAAACTTTAGAAATACTGTATGTGTAAACATTACACTACAAAAATTTTATTTACAGTTATAAAAAAAAATATAGAAAGAGAATCAACAGATTCGTCGTGAGAGTTAGTCATAGATCGCCCTTTTTTTTTACATAATTGAAATATATAAAAAGGTGATATTTCTTGAAATCATGCAAACTCCGGATTCTTTAATTATGAAGAATTATAAATTTTATTACATTTTTACCTTTATTTTTACGTTATTGAAAGTTTATATCACATAATGTATAGTTTTAAAATTTTTAAAATTTTATCATATTATCAATATAAAATTTGGATATTAATAAATAAATAATTCGTATTCTAAAAATGTGTAAATAACTATACTATTGAAAGTACAACTCTATGTAACAAGAACAAAAAAATAAAGATAGTAATATGATGCGTACATAAAAGATTAGGCAATGATAAGATATTTTTCGAAAATTAAATTAATAATTTTAAAAATTAACAACTTTAAAAATTAAGAAAAATTGCTAAGATACCAATTAATAAAAAATAAATTATTTATGTTTGATAAAATGCGAAAATTTACAAAGCAACGATTTTATTTTTTAAAACAAGTGATGGATTAAACTGCTGGTCGATTGTATAATGGTCATTAATGTATAATATATTGAATTTTCCTGAGAAAGAAGTTTCTTTAAAGAACACATTAATAAAAGAATTAACATTATTGATTGTTATTTTGTAACAATTAATATATCAATGAAATTTTAATTTGATTAAAAGTTCATTGCTTAAAAAAAATTGTATATTCTAAATTATCACATTTGTATATATATAATAACATTCTTTTATAATTATGTAAATTAATATATAAAAGATGCTTTATGTAATTTATTGATAACGTCTCTGTGATGTTGATTATGTGTTAAATTATAAATAACACAATGTTGAAAAATGTTTAAATATTTGAAGATATTTAGTTTGCTATTTAAAAATTCTAATATATGTTCTAATGATAATATGTTACACAATTTATATTTTTATAATATCAAAAAAATAAATTTTTTTCATTGGTTTTTAAAAATAGATAATAAATTTATTATAAGATAATAAATTTAGTTAAAAATAATTTTTTCAATGAAAGTACTTTCACACTTTCTTGTCAAAAATATAAAAGTTTTGAGACAATTATAATTTAATTTAAAAAAATTATTGGATAACATTGTTTTATCACGCGACTTCATTTGACCTTGCGAGTAGGAATACTAGGCCGGTTCTAACTCAGGTCCTCTGAGGGGTGTGCGGGGCGAGGGGAAGTTGCGCGGGGAACTTGAGGGTGCGGGGGTCTGACGTCACGCGGGCGGGGGGATGGGGAGCGGACATATTTATGACTGGTGCGTATATACAAAGACGAGCGCCGCTGATCCGACTACAGATACAGACATGTTAAAACCCCTAATAAAACACCCCCTTTTTGGAAAGAGTCGTTGAGCATCGATGTCCGGCTACTATATTTATTATCAATAAATAGCATCTATTGCATGTTTGATGTGAACGGAATTTTTTGAGTGGTATCGTGGGAGCGGGACATGTTTAAACCGGTGCATATATACAAAGGCATGTCCGGCCGATGTCCGGCAGCTTTATAAACATTATAAACAAATAGCATATATTGCACGTGCGGTCTGAACGTTGAGAATTTTTTCTAGAAAGAACCGTCTATCGGCGCAGGTATGAACAAAAGACGAGAAAAAGAAAGAAAGAAATGTAGAAATAATTAATACTTTTTTAAATATTAATACAATTTTTCACGTGCATGCAACCATTAGCGCTGTCCTTCCCTTTCTATCACACCGTCTTACGAACGCGCTATCTTTCTCCCACGAGAACGCTATCTCTCTCTCTCTCTCTCTCTCCCTCTCTCTCTCTCTCTCTCTCTCTCTCTAACGCATCGCTTTACGAACGCCTCGCGCTATCCCTTTCTATCGCACTGCATTACGAACGCTTCACGCTATCCTTCTCTCACATATTGAGAATCTTATTAGCTCTATCCTTCTCGTCCACGTAAACGTCTATTCTTTTCCTACACATT
>JBCEZW010125387.1:0-26228 GCA_039654385.1 Cataglyphis altisquamis | reverse complement strand
GCATTTAGTTATTTAGAAAATAACTTTTATTTTAGCTATACTACTACTTTAATTATAATGCGATTTATTAAATATAACTTTTCTTAATATTGGGAACAATAAAATAAAAGTTTTTTATAGCATAAATTTTTATGCTTTTGTCGCATTTTTTGATATCATTAATTTTATAGGAAATTTAAATAATTATTTTATACAAAAGTATATTTATTTGAAATGTTATTATTTAAATCTAATATTTTTTTACATAGCACGTGTACTTCGCGCCTTTTTCTTATCTTTTTTTAAAAAGGTAATTTTTTGAGTAATAATATAACTCATCTGTTTTTTTCAAAATTATACACATATTCTTAAAGTAGTTGTCTCACGACAATACAATCCAAAATTTTGTACTCTGAATCAACGTCAGAATATTTGACTGCTTCACTGCCTATGGTTACCGATTAAAAACTTTTGTACGCTATTGTCCCAAATTTTGTAGCAGATTGCCCGCAATGTTCACGAGCATCTGTTTTTGTTTAACTTTCGGTGAAAGAATGAAATAATATAAAAGTTTTTTTTATTATTATATTTTTAAAATTAAACGGTCAATAATTTCAGTTTTTTTAAATAGAATTTTTAAAATGTTCTTTTACTTTATATTAGTTTTTCATCACTTTCTTGTTATTTTTTCTAATTATTAAAATTCAAAATACGAGATTTTCGTACGTTTTGCATATGGGACACGTATAAAAAGTACAATTTTTTATAACGATTATCTAGCGTTCGGGACGATCAATTGCTTTTAAGTTGTACAAACGTATAGACAACACATTTATTAACCTACAGTTAAATTTTCAAATTTTTCTTGTTAATGGACATTTGCAAAACAATTACCTTAATATTTGAATTATCAAATACGCAACTATGACAAGTTTTTATTAATATAAAATTAATGTACAGCGCAATATCGAGATATTAATCAATATCATTGAGGAAAAGAAGCAACAATACTTGCGAGTATCGATTTTACATATCTTTTTTAGAAATGGATATAGCTTTTTATTATTTTTTTTATAATTGTATTATTAAATTACTTTTAAATTTATGAATTTATATATATATATATATATATATATATATATATATATATATAGTCATTTTGAAAAAGTAAAATAAACTTTTTATTCTCGCTATGTTACTAAGGAAAGGTTATCTTGATATTGTCTAAACTGTGATGCGAAAAATTGATATATATGTATATTCTGAAGATACATATTCTATCGACTATCTCTAACATGTGTACGTGATTACAAAATTTAATATGACAAATAATAAGAAAATAATAAAAAAAAGATCTTACTTGAAATAAAATATCCTTGTCTTCGAATAATAATATATAAAAAAGAAAATTTATAATAAAATATAATGGTATTAATTAATAATAATGATTAATAATGTAGATGAA
Source organism: Cataglyphis altisquamis (assembly GCA_039654385.1). NCBI lineage: Eukaryota > Metazoa > Arthropoda > Insecta > Hymenoptera > Formicidae > Cataglyphis > Cataglyphis altisquamis. The sequence goes on along the minus strand of JBCEZW010125387.1, from coordinate 24,784 downwards.
TAAAGAAAACACTTGTCTTTAAATACAAAAATTTAAAAAAAGAAGAATTTAAATAAAATTCAATTGCATTGATCAATAATATAGATTAATAAAAAATCATTTTTGTTTTGACAAATATAATTAATTATTTCTCTATTAAAATCTATATTTAAAAATATATTTAATGTCTAATACCATCGATTTTATTTTGGAAAATATAAAGAATTTTTTAAAAAATACAAAAAAAACATAGAAAAGTATATATTTGGCATTAAAATTATTATTCCATTAAATATCGTTATTACAATATTCATTATTTTGCAATAAATTGAAAAAAATTATTTATAATATATAATATTTATAATATATAATATTATAAATAAATTAGTGACAAAATGATAAAAGTATTATAAAAATTACGGCAACATAAAATAATAAATTAATAACAATATTAATTATTACAATAATTGTATTAATTATATATTAATAAGTCATCCAAATATTAATGTGTATATCCTATATGACATAAAATTTTATATTTGACGTTTAATTAACATATTTACATACTAATATATTTAATAGAGAGTTCTATATGAACAATACACATAATATTACGTATATACATTTATGTATGCATTTGTATATATGTATGTATATGTATATTGTATATATTTATATTTATATAAATACATTAAAATTGAATAATATATATAAGAATCAATTTAACGTTAAAGATATTTATGATATAATTAGAAACATAGCATATAAAAACCATATAAGAAATAATTAAAGACAATAGATATATAAATAATAAATAATTAATTAATACATATATAAAAAGATATTCCAAATGTTTATATCGTTGGACATTATGATGACTACGTATATATTGACTTTTTATAAATGATAGCTGCTCTGCAGTTTTAGTTGTTGTTGGGAACATGTTGTAGTTAATTTTTTTGCAATTAATGGACACGATGATGTTAATCTCTTCGAATAAACTTTGTAAAAATTTTGTCTGACTGTTTATTGAATTTATTTTCAGATTAACGTATTTTTATGTTCAACGTTTGAATATAGATATTGCTTAATATCTTCTGCAAATTTATTTATCTAAAATAAATTTTAGCGCCTGGTAGTGTGCGCTCAGCCGTTTACTGTGGCACATCAACAAGTTTATTGTAAGAAGTTGGTCCTTGGAATACATATTATTCAACATTCAAAAATAATTAGGAAGTTTTACTCTAATTGTGAAACAGTTTATCGGATTTTATAGTTGTGTTCTTTAGAGTTTTAATTAGATGTGCTGTAGTTGGACGCATTGCAGTTGGATATAATTGAACATATTGTAACTGGTATCGTAATTAAATGTGATTGGAGAACATAATTTGATAAAATTTTATCTGATTCTCGATCTCAAACAAACGCGTTGTTATCTTATGTTCAATATATTGAAATATATGTACTGAAAATAATTGTGGCCTCTGCTTAACAAATTCTTTTATCTAAAACAGATTATTAAAATTGTTATCGATAAACAATTAACCCATTCTAAAAACCAGATGTTATAATTTTTTGTATTATTAATACAATAATATAAATGAATATTGAATTTAGATTTATAAGATTTACCATGTCAAGTTCATTCTTGGAATACACATTATTAATAATGACAACTAGTGCAATCGTACTGATTCTATAAAAACAAAACAGTATAAATTTTTAATTAATTGAATATAATATTTATTAATAAAATTAATATAAAAGTAATATAATTAAATTAATATAATATTTATTAATTAATTTAATATAATATTAATATAATTAATTTAATATAATATTTATTAATTAAATTAATATAATATTAATATAATTAATTTAATATAAATATATACATAATAAATTTTCACAATTATAAGCATTAAATGTTTATAAAAAAAAAGATATTACTACCTATTTTTTATATTTTTAAAATTCTTTAATATTTCTTTAAGCATTATAGGATTCTTAGCATGCATAGCAAAAGTAGATAGGGCAATATCAGTTACAACACAATCATGCTGCTTTCTCCACGTTGGTGTTCCAAAATTTTTATCAGATTTAATTATTTCTGTTTCAAGTGTTGTTAAAATAAACCACAGATAAAAATATATGAGTTGCGGATTATCAGAACAACTAAGAAATTTTAACATCTCATAATCAAATGTTTTCATATATACATTCACAGCGATGTTCCATACATCGTTCCATACACTAAAGTTAACAGTCTTTAAACTATTACAAGATATCAATTTTTTCCACCCAGGCAAAAGTCTGTAATATAAAAAAAAATTTAATCTCCTAAAAATCTTTTATATATATTTAGCATATACATACAATGTCTTTAACAAATTATATATTAAACGCGAACAAGATTTGAAAAGCATCTATAAAAAAAGAAATAAAAAAAACATACTTGTTAGTTTTAATATCTTTTAAATACCATTCATATTGTTCTTTGGCCATCTCCACGCACAAGGAATTATTGATGAAACATCCCCATTTTGTGAGTTCTTGTTTTAAATGATTGTTAAGATCGTCGTTCAAGAGTATGATAGGGTTATTTTGATTGTACATATTCTTGTTCACATATTTAAACAAGCTTTCTATTTTCATTTTTATTTCCTATAATTTGGTAAAAAATATATTTTTTTATTTATTAAAAATATTTATCATATTACATTATTTATAAAAAAGACATAATATAGAAACAAAAAAAATAATAACATTCCCATTTACTGAAACTATTTTATTTCCGGAACACTTTTAATTAGTAAGTGATTAAAATAAGATATTTGAATTAAATACTTTTTTGAATAAATCTGTATGTTTAATATATACTCTTAACATATCATATTTATATCTTACGTCATTATATTTTTACTAATAAATCATTTCATATAAAATTATGGAAAAGCTCAATTTTATACAAATATGTTATAAAATAAACACGATTTAAAGTGAGAAAAAAAATTATCATGTATCATATTACATCTCATATTACATCTCAATCTCTATAACTCACAATTTAGTAAAATTTATTTTGTAAAATACTTATAAACTTTTAATATTTATTACAAATATTTTATAATAAAACAAATTTGTGTATATTTATTATTATGTAATTCATTATATTTTTGTATTATTATAAGTTGTTAGTTTTTATTATAATTTTTTAAAATCCAACAATTTAAAATAATATTATTAAAATATAATTTGTAATATAATTATAAAAAGTAGAAAAAAAGTTTTTTCAATAAATTTATATGTAATAATATGTAATATTATTGTAATGTTAATATATAAGAAAAACTTATAATAAATAATAATTTATATATTAAATGTTTATAATGTTTCTAAAATGTGAAACTAAAGACATTAGTATTATCTGGAAATTGAACTTCGAATGGAAATAGAAACAAGATTAAAAAATTTATTTAATAAAAGAAATTCACACATTACTGTTTCTCGTAAAAGATTATAAAACAATAAATTGTTATTGTTATTCATTATTAATATTATTATAAAATAATTTGTTACTATTATCATTATATAAAAAATAACAAATTGTTCAATTTCTAAAACTATTATAAAATCTACTATAATTATGCAATATTATAAAATATAATTCTAAAGTTATTATAAAATTTATAGTTCTACAAGAAAGTATAAATAAAATTACTCAAAAAAACTTTTTTATAGAAAAATATAACAAAAGTGATATAATTTTAATATTGATATAAAATACATTATAACTAATTTTATAATTTTGAATATTTTGTATATTTTTTTCAATTAAAAAAAAAGACGCAAAAAATATTATAAAAGAAATCTTTTTTGAAATAAAGAAATGTGCTGTAAATATCAAAACTATATAATTTTAATAATTTAATTATAATTTTATGAAAATTCAAAACTCCGACATAATACTATAGTTATATTTACTATAGTTACGATTTCAGAAATTCATCTTTAAGTTACAGAAAATTATGAAAAAAGAAAAATAAAAGCTTACATTATATATGATTCGGTTTAAAAGAAAAGTCATCCAAGATTATAAGAAAGTTTTTTTATAAAAAAGAGATTGTAAAAAAGAGGAAAAAATTTTAAATTATAGATTCTTAAACGAATTTAATGCTTTTTATATGTATTTGCTCGTTTAAAAATCATATTGCATAGATTTCGAAAAATATGACAAAAATTATTGGAGACCAATTACTGCGGAATTTATTAGACTCATTATCGAAAAATATATAAAAAATTACTTTTTTATGTAATGCATTTACTGAATAAAAATAATGACGCTATAAGTAATACTTCCAAACTTGAATAAAAATCAATATATAATTAACTTATAATGAAACATTATAATTAACTTATAACTTATAATGAAACATTATAATTAACTTATAAGTAAAACTTTTTTAAATACATATTTTAATTTTTAAAATATTATATCAGAACGATGAAGAATTATGAAAAATAACTTTATATATATTAATATCCAACATAATTTTATTGATATACTTCGTTATTGACAAAAAGTTTACCTCAAAATATTCATGAGTTGTTGAAAATGCCAAAGCACCGGATATGCGTTCAAAAATTTTAATCATAGGATACCATGCTACATAATTGCTTTCTCGCCATAGGTAGCTCACGAGTTCCCAGAATATGGAGAAATCAAGTTTTTTCTCTATCGCAAGATGGAATGCATCATCGATAATTTGTGCTCGACTGATAACATGTATATTGCTATACTTATTAGAGTTTAAATAACGCGCAATCATTCGCCAGTTTTTGGTGTCATAATTGACACGATAATATCCTATTATTTAACAAATAAATCTTTCGTTAAATTCGTTATTTCGTAATTCGTTATTTTGTAAATCGTAAATTCGTTATTTTTTCAATACATCAGAACAATTAGACATCAGTAATTATCGAATTAATGTATCTTTTTTCTATTTTTCTATTTAAAGTATATGCATATTATACTAGAAATTGATAGTATATATATTTTTCAAATTTAGAAATTTTTTGTATTAATATTATTAATTACAAAAATTATCAATAATCAAATTAAAAAATAAAGTTTTATAAAAGGAAATATTAAAGGATATAGAAGTGTACAAATTTAAACTGAAATTTTAGTTACAAAAATAATATTTATATGCAAAATACGTTTAATCTAAAACTTAGAGTAATATTATAGAATGTGTTAGAAAAATATTATTATGTTTATAAGATGTAAAAAATAATTACACAATTCTTGTAAAAAAAAATAAAATATCAAAATACGTAATAAAACCAAATTTTTTATATAATGAGACATATATAGAGAGATTTATATATAAAGATATTAATTTTATTATTTAATATTTACCAGTTTGCAATATGTTAGCAATAAACCATTTATCTTCATTATCATAGTCGATTTTTATCTCGGGATTTGATTGCGTTAAATAATCGAATCTTTGTGGCGAGATATTAACGAAATCGATGTTCGTTTCTTTAGTATAGCTCACTGGTATAAAATATGGTTTCCGATCTAATTTGCCGTCAATCTCTTTCGATATTTTTACGTACTTATGAGAATAATCTCGTATCACGTTTACCACAGGACAACTCGTTTGTGTAGTCCAAATATCCATTATCTGTTTTATGTTTAGATTATTATATAGTTTATTTTTTAATTTACGGAGTACACCAGTCTCTATTAAACTCCATAAATCATCGGGAGTTCCCAAATTAGAATAAGTAAATCTGTAAAATTTGACATTGCGGCAATTTACATAATACATCATTGATTCACATTACAAAATTACAATAAATATTTGTTTTAATTCCTATATCAATGCAAAATAAAGTTTTGATAGAAATAAATGTAGTAACGCTAAATTTATTAAATTCAATTTTCTTTTTAAAAAGATTTTCTATTAATTTGTTAATTCTTTATTACTTTGACTAATATATATATATATATATATATATATATATATATATATATATATTTGTAATGTGGGAAAAAGTTACAAAAGATATTTTAAGTAAAATATTTCTAAATATATATATATATATATATATATATATATATATTTAAAAATATTTTACTTAAAATATCTTTTGTAATTTTTTTTCTTACATTACAAATTAATTTCTCAGTACAATAGATTTCTCACTATTAAATTAAGGAAAAAAATTATATATATAATGTATAATGTTTTTTTCATTATTTTTCATTATTTGGCACAATTTGTGAAGTAGCATCACTTTTGAAGATACATTATATATTATTGTTTTTATTACAGGTTCTTTTCTTATACATATATTATAGTATATAAAATTATTTTATTAAAATATCTTTTACCGAGTGTTCAAATACACATTTAAATTTATCCACAATGAATAACGGGGAAGTACACTATTCAACATGCGCCATAAAGAGGCCCCTATAATGAATACATCAAATATAAATATATTTATTTTAAATTTTACATATCATAATATTCATAAATTCGTGAATATGTAATATACAAAGAATAATTAGTTTCTAACTTTAATTTTAATTTTTTTTTTTTTATAGCAAACTTCGATTAACGGCAAAAATGGTACAACCTTTTAATCTTTTATCTCTATAATATTTTTATCTTGTTTATAAACTTGTATATTCATAATTGCTAATATTTGTATGTATATATTGTGTATGTACATTTATTTTATTTATATATAAAAAAAATTGTATACAAAAAAATTATATACCCATCATACGAGAAAATGAAAGATCTGGATAAACTTCAAATATACTGCTTGTGTCTTTTGTAAAAAAGTTCATAGCAAGATAAGAGTTTAAATAAAGAGCATCTTGTTGAGTTTGAACTATCAACAAATCTGTTATTTGAGAATTTGGAAAGATCTGCAAACAGATTTATGTGATTAATATGATTTAACGATACGCGCTAATGCATGCAAAATTATTTGTTATTTTTATTAACTTAAGATTATGTCAGTTTTAATAATTTAAGATTATGTTTTTTTTAATAACTTAAGATATTTTATATCATAAAAAATTGTAATATTTTTATTTAAATACTAATAAATATAACTATTTCATAAAAAATAAAATTATAATTATGTAACAAAAGTTAGTTGCAAAATATTTCTACATAATAATACGATGTATATTTCTTTTATTTACTCAACTAAATTTTTTCTAAACAAAGATCAAATATTTTAAGTAATTGAAAAAATCGAATTATAATTTATTAATTAGCTAAAACTATTAAAATTTTTTTACATTTTTACAATAACAAAAAATATTATTACATTAGGCAATTAGTGTTAAAAATAAACCAACTTGTTTGATGATATGTATCTCGAAAAACGTCATAAATCCTTCATTTAATAACTGATGACATTGACAAAGTGGATCGAAGAGATTACCAAACCATTGATATATTATATCATAAATTATTGAGCGCATTATTATATACGAAGCAGGATGTAATTCTTCATTGTAAATAATATTTGCTTTACTGGAAATTATTCAAAAATGATTATATTAAAAGCTTTTACAAGCCTACATAGTTTGCATCACGCTCGTACATACCGCGATTTGCACATACTACTTATCTAAATTAAATATAGACATATATTATAAAGAGAAAGAAAGTACAAATATTGAAAAAACACAATTTTAAGCATATGAATAGATTAGTTAAATTAGAATAAATGGTTAAAATTAAGTTTTTTGTAACCATTTTTAAAATACACGTTAAATGTAATATATTTATTGTAATTAATTAATTATAATTATTAATTATATAAATTTAGTTATTAATTAATAATTAATTATTTTAAAATTTATCATTTTTATTATATATTTATTGTTTATCTTTTTTCAAAAATAAAAGCAATTTAGTAACTATAATTTTTATAATATATATTTATAATATAAATATAAATATATAATAGATATAGGATAGATATAATATATATAATATATAATAGATATAAGATATAATATATTCGAGCTATAAATATATGTCATGGGCATATATATATAAAATTTTTTGAAGTATTAGAAATAAATAATTTTAAAATTAAAATTTTAATAATAAATGCTGTTAAAAATTTCTTTTTAATTAAATTATAATTATAAACGCAGAAAATTGCATATTTTTTATTTTTAAAATTTTGAAAGCTGAACACGTTATTATATTTTAATTAATCATGATTGTAATTATTTCTTAAATTTATGCATTACTTGTAAAGAACGAGTCCCCAAGTCTGCTTGATTCTGTCTTCTAAATTTGGAATAGCGATGAAATCCACTTTTGGAATTTTTTTCAAGATCTTAAAATCATTTTTTAGACACTCAGTTACATTTCCAGCGACATATTGCGCGAATATCATGTTAGGTATCAAATGTTGTCTAAACCATATGTTAACCACAGTCTCAGTCGAATTAAGAACCTGGGATAGATCAGACATTATAATTGCAACTTCATATATAGATATTAAAGGTGTCGTCTGAAACACTGTACACATTGTGGAATCGTTCACAGATTTGTATTCTCGTATCGGCATATTCGATAAAACTTTGTATTTTATATGATGTTCTACAGAAATGTCGAAGGTGGCTCTCAATGTTGGCTCCAAATATGGAAATAATTGTCGAGCTCTTTTCGGCTGGATTGCTGCGAATATGAACCTATTAAATTTAATGATATGTTTTAAATAAGGATAAATTGTCAATAATTATTGCTACAATATTAGAAATTATAATACATATAATTAAAGAAATGTCAAGAATTTTTTAAATTTGAAGTTTATTTCGGTATAAATAAGATGTAATTAAAAAAATTTATGCATATTAATAAAATTAATGAATATATTCAGATATCGAGAAATTTTATGCATGACGTTGTAAAACTAATGTATAAATTTTATTATTACACAACAAAGTTTTATGCAACTTATAATTTTGCATATAACAATACACAGCACACCCGTTTTTTTTTAAATAACAAAGAATAATTTTATAAAATATAATATATAAAGATATATATCTTATTTTTAACATTTTAATTTTAACTTACCCATAATCTTTATCTTCTTTTGCATACAAAGTTTGCATAATATCCATTGTAACGGGAGTTATTGGGCATGAGAATTTCAAATATAAAGTATAAGATCCGTATTCTAAATATTTTTGTAGCATTAATTGATTGAAGGGTTCAATAATTAATAATTGTCTTTCGGAATGAAGATTATCACCAATAATATGAATTGAATAACTTATTGGACAAATCATTCCATTTTCAATTGATTTCAATTTTATATCATTAATTTTCATAAGCATTGGCATATTGAAAATTATATTCGATATTGGACAATTAATATAAAAAATGGTATTAAACTCGCCATTTATATGATTTTGTGTTAATATTATTTTTACATCATAATGAAGTGATATTATATTATTTGATAACTCGTAATTAAACATATTGAACCATTTATTTTCCATATTTTCATCAATAGGAAAAGCCAGTGCTATTGAAATGATACTTAATAATCCATTTAATGATAATTTTAAAAACAGCATGTTAATTCTTATTTCTGAAATCTGTAAAAACATATTTTTTGGGGTAAGGAAATATGATGCAGAAAATAAAAAAAGAGAATAAATAAATACAAAGAAAATACAAAACTTGGTTTTTATATGAAAAAAATGGAAAAAAGATTACAACACTTTAAGAAAGAATGTATGATATATATAAATTGTTTTAATAACTTTTACGAGAAATTTATGTGCACTGCGTTTTTATACATTTTTAAATATAAATTAGAAATGTGATTTTTCTTAAAATAAGAAGTATTTATATATAAATTGTCAGTTATAGCATATAAATTAAATTGTATTATATATATTTTGTCATAATATTGAAAGATCTAAAAATAAATTTTATTTTTCGCAAATTTATTTTTTAATATTATCAAGGTTATATCTGTTTTTCTTTCCTATATTCTTTTTTTAATGTAATTATGTATATTTCTACATCACATGTATATACACTGGCATCATACATAACATACAATTTCGCAAAATTAATAGATGTATCATAAAAAGTTTTTTTAAAAGATCTTGTTAGAAATTATTTAAATTCAAACATAAGCATATGTATGTAATATGTAAAGTAATTTTCTCTAATAACTAAGCTTGATAATTGTGATAATTTTACATATGTTTATCAATATGTTGTTGTCAATATTTATTTGTCATTTGCAATTGTCACAGAAGAAACGGATAATAAAGTAGCACTATTGCGAAATTAAGTTATTTCAACTTACATTTTATAAGCAAATTAAATTAAATTAAACGTGAATATAAACTTTTTGTTAATATTTATTGTAAGCATTTTATAATAAAAATATATATAAACATTTTTCTAAGAAGAAAAATTAATATAATAAATTAACATCTGTTGCTTGCCCTTTTTTATATTTATTACATATATGGCTTAATATAACGTTAGAAAACAATGACTCTAGATATCCATTAAGAAAAAAAATGTCAAAGCATAGACAATTTCTTTTTAAGATTTCTAATTTGTAAAAATTAAAAGATCATAATTTGTCACAATTTTTATGTTTATTGTAATACATCAAGAATAAAAGTAATAAAAAATAAAAAAAAACATGTTAATTTTTCTTGATAACTGAACAATGTATTCTGGAAAAAAAACATTGTCATTTTTATATATATTTTTATATACATATGTTTAAAACGAAATATCTAAATATCTTATATATGATTTACCTTGTTGAATCAGCCACGAGTTTTACTTTTAGCCAAAAATGTTTAGGTTCTCAGTCGTGATCTTTTCGTTTCGAATAACTATCGGATACTGACAACATTTTGAACATAATATAATATATGAAGTACTTATTGTCATGTAAATATTTTCTTAAGATTATATGTATCAAGCATGTTATTAGACCTTGTTAGATTGATAGGAAACAAAGCACAACAATTCTTGACGAATATATACATATATTTTGTGTGTAGCTTTTAAAAAATTTAAAAAAATTTTTTTATAGTTTTATAGTTTTATAGCTTTTAAAAAGCATTAAAAAATTTGACTATAAAATTATATGTTTTATGCAAGAAAAAATATATTTTTTACTTTTCTTTTATTTTTATAAAGAATTAGCTTTTGCCTCTATTAGTTAGATTTTTTTGTATAAAATAGATTATATACAAAGTTTAAAATTTTTTTTATTTTAGATATCTTTTTTTTACATTTTTTATATCTTGTTAAACAAATTACATTTTGAATAAACTAAATTTAATTGGAAAAAAGAGGTTCTTTTCGGGCACATGCTTCAATAACAAAAAAAGAGATGAACAAGTATTTCATTTTTTGAGTCATTTTAAACAAACATTATCGAGAAAATTTAAAATTATAATTTTGTTACAAATATATATATATGCAGGATTTCCGGCGTCAATCGCATCACCCATCATATGCAGATAGAGCTAAAACTGAGATAAAACTGAGAAGAAAAGTCCTGTACCATTTTTTTCGATAATGCTTAATAAAAAAGGTTATTGAGTGAAATCTGAATTCAGCGCAGACCTTTAGCTGAACGCACGTCAATGAGCCGCATGCCTGGCATGTGTGCGTGAGCGCTCAGCTGTTTACAGTGCCTTACTTACGTGCGTTTGGCTAAAGATCGGCGATGATTGGTCAGACTTTATTCAATAATAACTCTCTTATTAAGCGTTATAAAAAAAATGGTACATGATTTTTCTCCTGTTTTACCTGTTCTATCTGCATACGACGGGTGATGCGATTGACACCGGACACCCGCTTACCGATACCAGGTAGAACAGGAGAAAAATCATGTACCATTTTTTTTATAACGCTTAATAAGAGAGGTATATATATACATATATATATATATATATATATATATGTATTATTATTGTTAAAAAATTTAAAAAGTAAAGTAATCATTTGTTCTCACTACATTTATTAAAGAAAGATTGTTTTGATATTAGCCATATAAACTGTGATGAAAAGAGCCTGATATAAAATTAGTTCTAGAAATGCATATTCTATGTCGCCTACATTTATCGTAAATAATAATTGCGTAAATAATTATAAAATTTAACATGACAAATAATAAATAAACAATAAAAAAGAAAAAAATTTACTTAAAATCACACTTGTCTTTGAATAAAAATTTAAATAAAAAAAGGATATTTAAACAAATATCAATTGTGTTATTTAATAATTTAGATCAATAAAAAATCATTTTTTTATAAAAAACAAATTATTTCTCTATTATAATCTATATTCTAAAATGTTTTTAATGTTTAATACCTAATGTTTAATTAGAATTTTTTAAAAGATAGAAGAAAATGAAGACAAAGAAAAACATAGAAAAATATATATTTTGGCATTAAAATTATTATTTCATTAAATATCGTTATTACAATATTTATTATTTTGCAATAAATTGAAAAAAAATTATTTATAATATATAATATTATAAATAAATTAGTAACAAAATAATAAAAGTATTATACAAATTCCGGCAACATAAAATAGTAAAGCTAATAATAATTATTACAATATTAATTATTACAATAATTGTATTAATTATATATTAATAATGAGTCATCCAAATATTAATGTGTATATCCTATATGATATAAAAATTTATATTTGATGTTTAATTAACATATTTACGTACTAATATATTTAATAGAGTTCTGTATAAACAATACACATAATATTACATATATACACTTATGTTTGCATTTGTATATATGTATATGTATGTATATTGTATATATTTATATTTATATAAATATATTAAAATTGAATAATATATATAAGAATCAAAATAATGTTAAAGATATTTACGATATAATTAGAAACAAAACATATAAAAAACATATAAAAAGTAATTGAAGACAATAGATATATAAATAATTAAATAATACATATATGAAAAGATATTCCAAATGTTGGATAATATGATTATGTTTATTGACTTTTTATAAATGATAGATGCTCTGCAGTTTTAGTTGTTGTTAAGAACATGTTGTAGTTAATTCTTTTGCAAAAAATAAATGAACATGCTGATCTCTTCGAATAAACTTTGAAGAAATTTCATCTATTCATTTTATTATCAGATTAATTTGCGTTCAAATATGGATATTGCTTATTATCTTTTGTAAAGTTATTTACTTAAAATAAATTTTATTTTATTTGGATATTTGTTATCAATTAATAATTTCGTAATTAAGCAGAAGTGACCAATTTTTTTTAACATAATTAGCATAATTATGATGATACATGTAAAAAAAAATGATGTATCGACATAATTATACTAAAAACTTGAAAGTTATATATATATATATATATATATATATATATATATATATTATTTACATAAATGAAAAATAAATTTCTAAAATAAGTAGTTTTTTGATTTTCGTAAAAATTAATAAATTTACCTTGATAAGTTGGCCTTGAGAATATGCATTATTAATGTTCAAAGATAATTAGGAAGTTTAACTCCATCTCCTAGACGGTTTACCAGGTTTCATAGTTATGTTTTTCGGAGATTCAATTGAATGTGCTGTAGTCGGACGTATTGTGGTTGTCGTAATGAAGTATAATGGAGAAAACATAGTTTGATACATTTCTATCTGACTTTCGATCTTAAGTAAACGCGTTGTTATCTTATGTTCAATACATTGAAACATATGTATCGAAAATAATTGTGGCATATTCTTAGCAAATTTTTTTATCTAAAATAGATTATTAATTTATTATTGATAAATAATTTTGTAATTAATCCATTATAAAAAGCAAATGTAATAATTTTTTTTATTAGCAAAGTTATATAAATAAATATTGAATTTATAAAAGTTACCTTGTCAAGTTCATTTTTGGAATACACATTATTAATAATGACAATTAATGTTGCAATCGTACTAATTCGGCTATAAGAACAAAGCAGTATATATAAATTTGTAATTAATATATACATAACAAATTTTCAAAATAATACGCATTAAATGTTTATAAGATGTTATTACCTGTTTGTTATGTTTTCAAAGATCTTCAATGTGTTATTAAGTACTATAGGATTCTTAACATGTATGGCAAGAGTAGACAAGAAAATATCAGCAGTTATAGCATAAAGATGCTCTTTTTTCCGTGTTAGTGTTTTAAAATCGATATTTCTATCAAATCTGATCGTTATTTCAAAAGTCTTTAAAATAAACCATATATAATTAGATACAATTTGCGGATCATCAGAGCAACTAAGAACTTTCAACATTTCATAATCAGATGTCTTCTTATATGCATTCAACGCGTTCATTAATGCTTTGTTCCATGCACTATAGTTTGCAGTCTTTAAACTATTACAAAATATCAATTTCTTCCACTCAGGTAGAAGTCTATAATATCCAAAAAAAAAAGAAAATTAAGTCTCTTAAAAAGCTTTTATAGATATTTAGCAATGTTTTTAACAAAAAACATATTATATGAGCGGACAAGATACAAACAGCGACCATAAAAAAAAAGGATTAAAAAAACATACTTGTTAGTTTTATTATTTTTTAAATGCCATTCATATTGTTCTTTGGCCATTTCCAGGCATAAAAAATTATTGATAAGACATCCCCATTTTGTGAGTTCTTGTTTTAAATGTTTAGCAAGATTGTCATTCAAGATCGTGATAGATTTCGTTTGATTGTACATATTCTTGTCTACATAATTAAACAAGCTTCCTATTATTATTTTTATTTCCTACAATTTGATAAAAAATATATTTTTTTTAGTTATTAAATGTATTTTTCATATTATATTATTTACAAGGTCAGATATAATATATATAATAAAAGAAAAAATAATAACATTCCTATTTACTAAAACTATCTTATTTTTGAAGCACATTTTAATTAATAAGTAATTGAATAAGCTTTGAATTTAATAATCTTTTGAATAAATCTGTTTGTTTCATACGTTTAAATACATATACTCTTAACATATTATATTTTATACCTTACATCATTATATTTTTAATATTAGATCATTCCATATAAAGTTTACCTCAAAATATTCATGAGTTGTTGACAATGCAAAAGCACTGGATATACGTTCAAAAATTTTAATCATAGGATACCATGCTACATAATTGCTTTCTCGCCATAAATAGTTCGCGAGTTCCCAAAATATGGAAAAATCAAGTTTCTTCCCTATCGCAAGATGGAACGCATCATCGATGATTTGCGCTCGATTGATAACATGTATATTGCTATACTTTTTAGAGTTTAAATAACGCGCAATCATTTGCCAGTTTTTAATGTCATAATTGACACGATAATATCCTATTATTTAATAGATAAATCTTATTGGTCATTTTTTCAATGCATCAAAACAATCAGACATTAGTAATTATCAAATTAATGTATCTTTTTTATATTTTTCTATTTTAAGTATACGCATATTATACTAGAAATTGATAGTATATATATTTTTTAAATTTAGAAATTTCTTGTATTTATATTATTAATTACGAAAATTATCAAATCAATTAATCAAATTAAAAAATAAAGTTTTATGAAAGGAAATATTAAAGGATAAAGAAGTGTACAAATTTAAACTGAAATTTTAGTTACAAAAATAATATTTATATGCAAAGTACGTTTAATCTAAAACTTAGAGTAATATTATAGAATGTGTTAGAAAAATATTATTATGTTTATAAAATGTAAAAAATAATTACACAATTCTTGTAAAAAAAATAAAATATAAAAATACGTAATAAAACTAGATTTTTATAATGAGACATATATAGAGAGATTTATATATAAAAATAGTAATTTTATTATTTAATATTTACCAGTTTGCAATATGTTAGCAATAAACCATTTATCTTCATTATCATAGTCGATTTTTATCTCGGGATTTGATTGCGTTAAATAATCGAATCTTTGTGGCGAGATATTAACGAAATCGATGTTCGTTTCTTTAGTATAGCTCACTGGTATAAAATATGGTTTCCGATCCAATTTGCCGTCAATCTCTTTCGATATTTTTACGTACTTATGAGAATAATCGCGTATCACGTTTACCACAGGACAACTCGTTTGTGTAGTCCAAATATTCATTATCTGTTTTATGTTTAGATTATTGTATAGTTTATTTTTCAATTTACGATCTATATCAGTCTGTATTAAACTCCATAGATCATTGGGAGTCGAATTAGAATAAGTAAATCTGTAAAATTTAATATTGCGGTAATTCTTTTACATTATATATCATTGATTCGCATTAAAAAATTGCGATAAATATTCATTTTAACAACTATGACAATCAAAAATAAAGTTTTGATAATCATAATAAATGTAGTAAAATTTATTAGATTTAGTTTTTACACTTTATATTAATTTGTTAATTTTTTATTATTTTGACTGATACACATATTATGCTCTTAGAAATATTTTACTTGAAATATTTTTCGTAATTCTTTTCTCACGCTACAATAGATTTCTCACTATTAAATTAAGAAACAAAATTATATATATAATGTATAATATTTTTTTTCATTATTTTTCATTATTGGCATAATTTGTGAATAGCATCACTTTTGTAGATGCATTATGTAGATATAGTAAGTATCACTGTTTTTATTATAGATTCTTTTCTTGTACATATACGATGGTATATGAAATTATTTTATGAAAATATTTCTTACCGAGTGTTCAAATATTCATTTAAATTTATCCACAATAAATTGCGAGGAAGTATACTATTCAACATGCGCCATAAAGCGGTTCCTATAATAAAATATAATTATATTTAAAAATACAAAATACAATATATTAATTTTAAATAAATTTACGTATCACAATATCTATAAATTTATTGAATATAATATATTATAAGAAGAACTAATTTCAAACTTTAATTAACTTATATTATTTAACTAATTAACTAATTATTTAATAAATTTCCATTTCTTTTTTTATAGCAAACTTTAATTAACGACAAAAAATATACAATCAAAATGTTTTAATCTCTTCTCTGATGTTTTTGTTTAGCATTGATGAATTTATCTATTTATATTTATTAATGTTTACATGTACAATTATGTGTGTACATTTATTTTATTTTATTTATATATTTAATTACACAAAAATTACCTATCATATGAGAAAAAGAAAAATGTGAATAAATTTCAGATATACTGCTTGTGTCTTTTGCAAAAAAGTTCATAGCAGTATAAGAGTTTAGATAAAGAGCATCTTGTTGAGTTTGGACTATCAACAAATCTGTTATTTGAGAATCTGGAAAGACCTGCAAACAGAATCAATAATTTATGTAATCAATATGGTTTAATGACGCACTAATGTATGCAAAATTATTTGTTATTGTTAAAATACCTTATATTATTTTCTATTATTTTCTATAAAATATTCTATATTTTTTATTTAAAGATTAATAGATATAAAAATATAATATTAAAAAATAAAATTAAAATTATTTAACAAACAATAATTGCATGTTATTTCTAAATAATAATATGATGGATCTTCTTTCTATTTGTTCAACTAAGTTTTTTCTAAACAAAATTCAAATATTGTAAGAAATTAAAAAATTGGATTATATTATAATTATAGAGTTTCTTCCTTTTTTTTCTTAATGTATAAAATAGAAACTATTAAAAATTTTTTACAATTTTTATGGTAAGAAAAAATATTATTTGTAATTGCATTAGTCAATTAGTGTTATACATAGAAATGTAAGCTAACCTTTTCGATGACATGTATCTCGAGAAACATAATAAATCCTTCGTTTAATAACCGATGAGATCGACAAAATGGTTTGAAGATATTACCAAACCATTGATGTATTATATCACGAGTTACTGAGCGCATTATTGTAGTTTTATATGAAGTAGGATATAATTCTTCATTGTAGATAATATCTGTTTCACTGAAAATTGTTCAGAAACGATTATATCATAATCTTTTATAAGCCTATATAAGTTACATAATATTTATGTAAATTAAAGATGAACAAATATTGGAAAAAGAAAAAGTTCAAATAATGATAAAACATAATTTTAATAATCATGAATATATAAATTAAATTTGTATAAATAAAATATAAGTCTTTTGTAACATTTTTTAAAATAGCTGTATTGTAGTAATTGTTAAGTATATATAATTATTTTATAACACTTTATGATGTGTACTCTTACTGTTTTCTTTTCTTCTCAAAAATAAATTTATTAATTTAGTGACTACCTATAGTACCAATACTAATCTATAGTATATATGTCTTTATAATACAAATATAAATATGTAATATATGTATATAATACATATATGACGTGTAAATAAATAACGGCACAAATAAATAATGGCATAATATGCCATAGGCATATACATCTAACATTCTTTAGTTGTTTGAATGTTACAAATAAAAATTTTTAAATATAATTAAAATTTGAGTATTAAAATACTGTTATAATCTCCCTCTAATTGATTTAATTCTAAACGCAGAAAAATACATATTTTCAATTTTTTTAATTATGAAAATTAAACGTGATATTATGTTTTGATAGATGATGATTATAATTATTTCTTGAATGTGTGCATTACTTGTAAAAAACGAGTCCCCAAGTCTGTTTGATTCTGACTTTTAAATTTGGAATAGCGACATAATCCACTTTTGGAATTTTTTTCAAAATCTTGAAATTATTTTCTAAATACTTAGTTACATTTCCAGCAACATATTGCGCGAATGTCATGTTAAGTATCAAATGTTGTCTACACCATGTGTTGACCACAGTCTCAGTCGAATTAAGAATCTGGTGTAGATCGGACATTATAATTGCAACTTCATATATAGACATTAGAGGTGTCATCTGGAACACTGTGCACATCATGGAATCGCTCACAGATTTGTATTCTCGTATCGGCATATTTGATAAAACTTTATATTTTGTATGATGTTCTACAGAAATGTTGAAGGTGGCTCTCAATGTTGGTTCATCCAAACACGGAAATAATTGTCGGGCTCTTTTTGGATGGATTGTTGCGAATATGAATCTATTACATTTTAATGACATTTTAATTAACATTTTAATTATAAATTGTCGGTAATTATTGCTACAATATTAGAAATTATAATATATTAAAGAAATATAAAAAATTTTAAATTTTAAATTTATTTTAATGCAATTTATTTCAAATGCAATAAAAATATTTATAATTAGTTTATAATTAAACTATTTATTTATAATAAGTATATATTTGCAATAAATATATATTTATAATTAATTAAAATTTATTTATACATATTAATAAAATAAAATATAATATCAGATATCGAGAATATTATATGTAGAGAGAGAGAAGTATATATATTCAGATATAGAAAAGTTTTATACGTTTTATGATGTTATAAGACTAATGTATAAACTTTATTATTACACAACATAATTTTATACAACTTATAATTTTGTAAATAATAACATTACAGCATACATGTTTTATAAAAAATAATAAAGAATAATTCTTACAAAACATAATATAAAGATAATATATACAAAACATAATATAAACATAGTATAAAGATATTCAATATCTTATTTTTTAAATATTAAAATAATTTTTTTACTTACCCGCGACTTTTATCTTTCTTTCTGTAGAAAGTTTGCAAAACATCCATTGTATCGCGAATTGTTGTGCATGAGAATTTCAAGTGTAAAGTATAAATTCCACGTTCTAAATATTTTTGTGGCATTAATTCATTGACAGATTCAATAAACAATAATTTTCCTTTGAAAGGACGATTCTCATCAATAATATGCATTAAATTATTTATTGAACAAATCATTCCATTTTCAATCGATTTCAACCTTATGTCATCAATATTCATAAATCTTGGAATGTTTAAAATTATATATGGTGTTGGACAAGTAATATAAAAAGTGATATTGGATTCGCCGCTCATATTATTTGGTGTCAGTGTTACTTTTACATCATAATGAAGCGAAGTTATATTGTCCGACAACTGATAATAAAATAAGTTAGGCCACTTATTTTCCACATTTTCATCGATAAAAAAAGCCATTGTTATTAAATTGATACATAATAACTCAATTAATAATAATTTTAAGAACAGCATGTTAATTTTTGTTTTTGATACCTGTGAAAATATTTCTTTGGTCAGAATATGGTGTAGAAAACAAAAATAGAAATTATATTAAATAAATGCAAAGAAAATGCAAAATTCAATTTTCCTATAAAAAAAAACATAAGAAAAATTACAACATTTTAAGAAAAGATATATAATATATTTAAATTGTTTTAATAACATTTACAAGAAAGTGATATAATGCACTGCATTTTTAAACATAAATTAGAAATGTGATTTCTTTTAAAACACGAAGTATTTACATATAAATTGTTATTTATAGATCTAAAATTAAATTAAATTGTGTTATATTTCTTCGTCTTATTGTTAATATTGAAAGATTTTATTCTGATCTATTGAATATGATATCTATTAATTTTATTAAAAGATCTATAAATAAATTTTATTTTTCGCAAATTTATTTTTTAATATTATTAAGGTTATATCTGTTTTTTATATTCTTTTTTTCATGTACTTGAGTATATTTCTAAATTATATATATATGCTATGGCATCCTATAAAATAGACAATTTCGCCCAATTAACAAATATATCATAAAGTTTTCTTAAAAAATTTTATTTATATTCAAAGACAAACATGTATAAATAATATCTAAAGTTATTTTCTTTAATAACTAAGCTTTGTCATAATAATTCAATGTTTATTAATATGTTATTATCAATGTTTATTAATAATATCAACGTATTATTTGTCATTTATAATAGTAAGTTGTGCATATACACAAGAAATAGATAACAAAGTAATGCTGTTGTAAATTTAAATTTTCATTAATTTATGTTTTATAGGCAGATTAAACGTGAATAAAAATAAAAAAAAATTTTTTGTTAGTATTTATCATTAT
Source organism: Cataglyphis altisquamis (assembly GCA_039654385.1). Taxonomy (NCBI): domain Eukaryota; kingdom Metazoa; phylum Arthropoda; class Insecta; order Hymenoptera; family Formicidae; genus Cataglyphis; species Cataglyphis altisquamis. The sequence continues at coordinate 3,661 of JBCEZW010125387.1, read as the reverse complement.
ATAAGCATTTTCTTTTAAACTAAGAAGAAAAATTAACATTCATTGTTTATTATATTTATTACATATTTAACTTAACAAAACGTTAGAAAACAATGACTATAGATATCCATTAAAGAAGAAAAAAAGTGTATCAATTAAAGCAAGGGAGTTTCTTTCTAAGATTTCTAATTTGTTAAAATGATTAAAAGATGCTATTACAATTTGAATATCTTTATGTTTATTGTAATACGCAAAGAATAAAAATAATAAAAAAAGTGAAATAAAAAAGATCATGTTAATTCTTCTTGAAAACTGAACACAAAATATATCTTGAAAAGAAAAACACTGTAATCGCGAGTTTTATGTACATATGTTAAAAAATATATCTGAATATCTTGTATTTTTAATTTACTTATTTGTTGTCAGCCACGAGTCGTTACTTTTAGCCAAAAATGTTTACGCTAACAATCAATCGTGATCTTCTCTCTTTGAGAAACTATCGAATACTGACAATGTTTTCAGCATAATATAATGTATCAAGTCTATAATGTCATATAAATATCTTCTTAAGGTTATTCGTATCAAGCATGTTATTAAACTTTACTAGATTAATAATTCAACAGATCTCAACTGATATATACTCCGACTTTTACATTTGAAACAATCTTTCTTCACAAACATTTAAATTTAAATAATTAATCAAGAAATTATATGTTCTCTACAAAAAAAAAAAAATAAAAATATTCTGGTCTTTTTACTATTTTCGTAATTATCGTAGACATAGGAAATATAGATTGTGCGTATCAAACCAAAATTGTGTCAAAATTAGAAAAAGAACACAATGTTTCAAGAGCCTTTTTTTTTTCTTTCTCAAATATAAGTCTATGTAGCTATAGATAAGAATATTTCTCTAGCCAAAAAGATATAAACATATTTCCGAAACAATAATAACAATAAGCTGAGCAATAGTCTCAGAGAATTATGGAAGTAGTGCAGATGCCAGATTCTTGGTCACCGCCCACAATCGCGAAGAAGGCCATAGGGTTTTAGTGGATATTCTCCCGGCCGTTTGTTTAGGTCGGGAGTGAGTCTTACATAACCCCGCCTCGAGGTGGGCTATACGTAAAAGCATTTCCTCTCCGTTTCAAAAGAAAAAAAAGGCTTAGAGAATTAATAATTTCGTCGAAAAATTGGTCGATAAGTGCCAAGATGCAGGTATTAATGCGCGAATTTATTATTATTACATTTTAGTAGCAAATATGCCTTAAAAAGCAAAATTTTCTACATCTCTTAGCCACAGTTCTACATGACATTATTTATGTTATTTTTAGAGCAAATTGTCACATCTCCAATAACTTTGAATTAGTTCAAAAACTATCAGACATATCTCTTGTCTTTCATTATTGCGAATATCACTTTCCTAGAACTTAGAAAACAGAGCCATTAGATATATTTTTTTTTAATTTGCCTTTTTATTGTAGAGGATATCTGGATGATATAAATTTAACAATTCCTTTCTCTATGCTAAATTAAATTTTAAAATTAATCTTGTCGCATTTGTCATTTTTACATCGTTTTTGATTTTATGATTAAGTTTTGTCACCTATACGTACTTCTTCTATAATGAAAAATTTGCAAACATTCAAAAATTGATTGCTTGGAAAACTTAAATTTGAATTTGATTTCAAAATTTAAATTGGATTTAAAGATTAATTAAATTTACTGCATTAGTCTTTCTACATTAGTTGTTGTTTTTTGTCCTTTGTCATCATTATATTGTAAGCCATTGACGATATATGTGTGACGATGGCATTTGGAGATTGTTCAATTTCTATAGATTCTATGCTAAGTTTTAGTGAGCTTTCCCTTTGATTATTAATTTTAATTTAAAATTTTACTGCGACAATAAATATTATGCATGTCAAGTTTTAAAATTCCAATTTAATTTTTATATATTTATATCCATGCTGAAGATAAAACAAAAATCGATCCAAAATGTACATTTTTAATTCAAATTTGATAAACTTTAACAAGTTTGCACACTAATACCCACACCTTGGCTCTTCTCTGCCAGTATTTCAACTTAATTATATATTTTTTGTATTTTTTTAATATACGTTGTAATGTATTATACGTTGTAATGAGACAGCATTACAGATCGCGTACTATGAGAAGCTCGTCATCTGAGAAAATCAAATAGTCGGTGTTATAGTGACAACAAACAATAGTTTGTACACAACATTTTTATAACGATGCATAGTCTATCTTGTTACTAAGATATATATTGCTGTATTTATTTGTCAAAAACATTGCAAACTTAATCGTCTTTAATCAGTTCCAACATGAGAAGCACTGAAGGTATCATGATTATTTTATAGACTTCTCTACTTGCAGAAATAAACTTTCATAATTACAAGATCTCTTGTACAAACACGTCGCTGTTTAATCACTCACACACGCTTCCTCAAGAATGTCTACTATTCTCGGAAAGATGAGAAACAATGAGAATAAAATCAAGATAATTTTGATTTTATTAATTCTATTAATCTTTTTAATATAAAAATCAGTTTCTTTTAATTTCTTTTTCGAGAGAAATTTAAACTCATTTTTTTGTTTTTCTTTTTTTTCAAATTTAAAATTTAACTTTTTATTTTATTTTAATGTAATCTAACTAATAACATTTATGCTATTCTTATTTATTTATTACCTAAAAAAATTACTTTTTTAAAAAAAAGGTAAAAAGGACGCCAAGTACATGTGACATGCGCTATATGAAAAAATATTATATTTAAATAATAACATTTCAAATAAATATACTTTTGTATAAAATAATTATTTAAATTTTATATAAAAATAATGATATCAAAAAATGTGCCAAAAGCATAAAAATTTATGCTATAAAATATTTTTATTTTATTGTTTCCAATCTTAAGAAAATTATATTTAATAAATCGTATTATAATTAAAGTAGTATAGCTAAAATAAAAGTTATTTTCTAAATAATTAAATGCACAATATACGCATATAAGGCTTTGGGATATAATTATTGAAAGAAAATTTCTCATAAATTCTAATTCGCATAAGACAAACTTACATTAAAGCAAGGTATAATAAAAAACGTTGCATATTCGGGTCGCATTAAAACGTGTACATTTTATAAATATGTACATTATTTTGATTATTTTAATATAATAAATGTGAATAATAATGTATATAGATAATATAAACGTAAATGTATTTATGATAGTAAATTTGTATATATTTGTATAAAACTTAATAAAATTTAATATAATACATAAATATTTAATATAATAATATTTTTATTATATGATTGATGCAACTAATTTTCACATAATATAAAACAACACAAATAAATTTAAGACAATATGTTTTAATAAGACAATATGTTTTATGCGACCCGCTTAGTTTTTATACCTTGCTTTGATGTAAGTTTGTCTTATGCGATTTAGAATTTGTGAAAAATTTTTTTTCAATTATTATATCCTAAAACTTTAGACGCGTATATTGTGCATTTAATTATTTAGGAAATAACTTTTATTTTAGCTATACTACTACTTTAATTATAATGCGATTTATTAAATATGATTTTTCTTAATATTGGAAACAATAAAATAAAAATATTTTATAGCATAAATTTTTATGCTTTTGGCGCATTTTTTGA
>JBCEZW010121421.1:15567-27142 GCA_039654385.1 Cataglyphis altisquamis | reverse complement strand
GTAATACTAAGGAAAGCTGTAAAAAAATCATTTAATTATAACGCTGAAATGTAACGCATAATAAGAAGCGCGAGTACAGCGAGTAGCGTGCCCATTGTTGGCCGCGCGTCACCTTCGTTGGCCGCTCGGTAAGAAGAGGAGAGAAAACAGTATATCTGTCCTCTTCTGTTATCCGAAGTTAGCCGAAGCACCTCATATGTACGCAGTTCGCGCTTGTGTTTGTTATCCCTTCTACCACGGTTTGGTGTGATGCGCGTCTCGTATCTGGCATCACTGCCTGTGGCTTCAGCCGTGCGGCTTTATATAGTCGGAGCCTCCTATGGCTGCTCCGGTGTGGCGATGGGAGATAGTGGCGCGTGGGGCGCAATGAGAGAGATAGCGCGTGAGCAGAGTAAGACGGCAGAAGCGGGCAAGCGGGTAATGAACAACGCCGTGTGTGAAATATATTATATATTTACCCCATACATTTTAGGTAGGAATGGGTCTCCCGTTGCAAACTAATATAATTGAATTTGTTATTTAATATTATAAAGAGAGTAATGAATTGAGTAATAAATTAAAAATGAGAGGTTTGAGGTTGAGAAGTTTATCAGAAAAATTAGCATTATTGTATTTATTTTATACAAGCTTTACTTTTAATTATTCTCTATTCATGTTATATATATATTAAAATTTAAATTCAGTTCGATAAATAATTATTTCATTAAATAATCTTGATGTATATTATATTACTTTACAATGCTATGCATTTTTATTCTATCAATGAATGAAATTTTTATTTTTGAAAAATTTTTAAATATTATTACATTAGAAATTTTATAATACTGAGCAATTATTCTAAATATTATTTTCTTCGTCATCAAAGTTCGTAATAATATTAAGCATTGTTTAAATTGAGGAGATAAGTACATTCTACATATTTATCAAAATAAGTAATATATTTTTTAAATCTGTAAACATAGAATAAAAAAATGTTACATATAATCATAGATGTCAGATTGAAGTCCCGCGATTCACGGCTCAGCGATGGAAGGATACGCGCACAAACGCGAACCGTGTACATGTGCGGCCTGCGCTTCACTTTTGTATGCATATCTTCTCCATTACTGAGCCGTGAGGCGCGGGACCTCAATCTGGCATCTCTGCATATAATAAAAAAATTGATTTAATAATATATTATTTGTTTATTTTTATCATTGTGAACTTGTTCAAACATGTGAAGTGTGCGAAGAAATATGCGATCAAAAGGATATTAAAACACATGGTGATCTAGAAGAATATAAATCTTATATGATTGATTCAAATTATATTTTTATCCATTAGCAGGTATGTGTTTTTGTGTTTGTTTGTATGTGTGTACGTGTGTAAGGTTTTAGTAGCGGAGAAAAGACTATTTTATTTTTTTTACGTTTTTATTTTTTACGTTTTTATTTTTATAGCACCTACCATTTTTTCTATTACATTTGTAGAAATATTGTTTCTCTTTTTTTTTCTTTTATTCGTACTTATAATAAAAAAAGCATTTTTTTCTCAATGAGCTGTAATGTTTCTAATTATAATCAATCAAAAACTTTAATATATAATTAATACAATATAATTTTTATTTTCTTTCTGTATTTACTTCTATATTTACTAAACAAAAGTTAACGTTTTTCATTATTTTTAAATGAAGGAATAACTATCATGAAACGAAGAGATAAAAATAATATGAAACAATTAGTAGAAGAACTGTTTTATAATAACAGAAGTAAGTAGAAAAATCTTTTTAAATAGAGATATCGTTTTTCTAAAAATAATTTTTTTAGATAATATTGTACATATATCACAAAAAGAAAAACTAAAAATTTCTAGACAACTTAAATAAATGTCTAATAAACGTCAAAAAGTAAATGATCGCGCAGGAAATAAATTAAATTTTGACGATGAATTACTAATTCTCGAAGTGCAAAAATGTCCATTGTGGGATTACTCTTTACCTTTGATGCAACGTAGATGTACAATAAGACAACGGTTATGATCAGAAATAACTTTGGCATTAAATGGTGAGTATAAAAATACGAGAAATATGTAACAAAATAATAAATTAATAATATCAAATGATTTGAAAAAAAAAAAAATTTTTTTTGTGCTTCTTCAGCATTTATTTTACCTACAAAGATTATAAATTTATTATTTTGTTAGATATTCAAAAAATATAAGCATAAATGTTTCAATTTTAAATTAAATAATTATATGAATTATATATTAAAATAATTGATTGATTATAAACAACATTACAGCACTGTGTTTAATATAATAAGTGAGGATGATTCAAACTCGTTAATGAATGATGAAAATAATGCAGAAAGCATCCGAAGATACAGTTGAAACATGTCAAATTATTATTAAAATAATTGAAAAAATACTTTTTTATATTCTAGATTTCGATAAAGGAAAAAGAAAAAAAATGATATTTTTACAAGTGCAATAGACAAAATGGTGGATAGTATATGTAAAGAAGATAAAATAGTTCTTCCTCCGTCACCTGAACCTAATAAAATAGATTCTTTTTTTAAGTTTAGTAGGATTAAGATTACAAAAAATGTCATGAAGGACTAAGTTTGAAATAATGCAAAAAATATTACAGTTAATATAAAGTATGAAATAATTATCCAAGAAAACATTAATGAATAACGTTTTATATAAAAGCAACATACAATAAGATATTTTTTTTCCTTCAAAAAATCATATCTTTTTAAACATTTGTTAAAATTAATATTTTTTTTATTTTTTAAAAAATTAATATTTTTCTATATTTTTAATTTAAAAAGTTTTATTAGCATTAAATGTTTATATTACAGTTAATGTACAAAATAATTATAAAATGTTTAAAATGTTGGAATAAATATTTAAATGTTTTTTTCTAAATATTTAAATGTTTTTTCTAAATTTTTAAATAAAATATGTTGAATAACTGGTTATTAGAGGTTTCATTTTATTTCTACGAAAAATTATAATTAAATATTATTAAATTGCCATGATATAGCTCCTTCGGAATTGAAATAATTGCAAAAGTTTTCACGAATTTTGATTGCGTTTTGCATACTATTATTATTACCATAGTATATCTCTTAACACACTGTTTTCGATGTCTTCTCTCCAAGAGCCAGGAACAAACCTATCAAGTTTATCAACAAATGTTTTATCAACATATTGGTTTACTCCGATATCTTGCTTATGAAGCCAGTTGTGCAACAATAGCTTGTATAATTTTCATTGAATTTTCTACTGTACAAATAATTGGTCGTTTCAAATTTTTCTATTGGCTAACGAAAATACTTTTAGTATTTTCGATCGTTCTTCTGACTCGGCTAAGACGGTAATTAAAAATTATCTGTTTTTTATTTAAATCGCCTTTTCCAGGATACAATTAAAGTAAGTATTTTGTTAACTGAAATGCTTCGTCCTCTACAAGCACGTAAAAATAAAGATGGCTCATCTCCACTGTATGAGATTCTAATTTTGGCAAATTCATTTTACAATTATTGAATGTGTGACCTGTTAGAGAATGTATAAAATTTCACCACTTCATCGGCTATAACTTTCGACGTCAACAAAAGTAAAAATATAATCTGCCTTGTAAATTCCAAGCAATACAATGCTATGATTATGTTTATAATTAAAATATGCAGAACCTGCATTATCTAAGCACTAAAAAAATTTTTCAAAAAAATTAATAATTTATCCTTACAATATAGGGTGAGTCATTTTAATCAATACACGCAAATATCTCGTAAAGTAAGTAAGATGATAATTCTATTTCTACTTTTAGCATTACCCAGGAACAACAGCGTAGACGTAGTTTTCTATTCTCTTTGGGGTGCTTGATTAGCGTGCTTGATTTAGTCTCCTTGCTGGCGCTTCACGTCTGCTGTGTTATGCGCAGCATACGATTTTTCAAGTTTCATAACTCAAAAAGTACCTTATGAAAAAATATTTTATTATAGTGTTTTGAAAACATCTTGACGCCAGCTACAAGAATATGATATGAGAAATTGGTAGTTCTATTTAAGAAAATCAAATTGACCTTAAAATGACCTATAAATTTGAATCCAAGGTCACCATCAGATGTCACATCACCATCAGATGTCCCTTTCTAACTCCTATAACTTAATAAAATATTTTTTTTCGATTTTGCTTACTTTATGAGATATTTGCGTGTATTGATTAAAATGACTCTCGCCTGTATATACAGAGTATTCGACAAAAATGAGACCACCTATGACCTCAGAAGTACGCACTTTCACGGAAAATGACCCGAACAAAAGTTGCAGGGATCTATTAAATAAATAATGAAATTAAGACTCTTAACGAATAAAATCAAATTTATCAAAAAATGACACAGAACCACGCGCATAAATTTATTATATAAATCAGGGGCGCATAAATTTATTATATAAATTATACAAATATTTAATTCGCGGACGTTTCGGCAATTTTTTGGCCATCTTCAGCGCATAAGACATATATAAACAACGAAACAAAGTGGTGATTTAGCGCATAGTTACAGATTTGTAAAGGTAAGTAGCTCAATCCTCTTCGGTCATCGATATTTGTCAAGGCTAATCCTCTCGGTGTCCATGTGTATAACCCGAGAAAAATCCCTGATATTTAGGATACATATGGTAGTATATTGATCATATGTAGGATATATCGCACCTGTTCGAACTCGACTATATGTTAGATCTCCGAACTGCACACACTGTCTAACGGCGGAGCAATGTATTTGTATAATTTATATAATAAATTTATTCGCTCCTGATACCGCGCGTGGCTCTTTGTGCCATTTTTTGACAAATTTGATGAAGGACTATCTTTTGGTGATCTTGAACTTGATCTTGAACTTGATCTTGAGAATCAATTGAAGGACAACTTTGATTTTTAAATGAAAATCCTTTTTTTGACCCCGGATTTAAAAAGGGCAGGAAATTTCACGTTCAGAGCAAAGTGATTTTTAGGTGGCATTTGAAGGTCGAATTATTCACAATCACACAATATGCAACGGAGGATGGTATCGAGTGAAATGACCAGAACAAATCATACCCAATCGACCTCAAGGTCAAGTTCAAGGTCAAAAGATATTCTTTCATGATCCCTACAATTTTTGTTCGAATCATTTTCGTGAAAGTGCGTACTTCTGGAGATCATAGGGGGTCCCATTCTTTTCGAATATCCTGTATACATACATACATATATATATATACAGAGTGTCTCAGATGTGGACAAAACTCGTGTGCAGATAGATCAAACTGTATCGAAAAAATCCTTTATCATTTTTTTGTACAACGCTTAATGAAAAATTATTATTGAATAAAATCTTTAGCCGGGCGCATGTCAGTGAGCCCTGCTGTAACAGCTGAACGCTTATGTATATTATCAGGCGTGCGGCTCACCGACATGCGCCTGGCTAAAAATCAGCGATGGTTGACCATACTTTACTCAATAATAATTCTCTTATTAAGCGTACAAAAAAAATGATAAAGGACTTTTCGACTCAGTTTGGCCCGTTCTATCTGCACACGATTTTGTCCCTCTTAATCTGGGACACTCTGTATATATATGTACGTGTATATATATATATATATATATATATATATATATATACTTGAAAAAGAATATGTTTTCCATCAATTGCTCCAATATAATAGTTAAATTATATTTTGTTTCGAAGTCTCTAGCAATGTTTAGCCAATTGTCTCTATTCAAACAAAAGGAAAGTACTTTTTTTGCAGACAATTCGAAATAGTATTACATGTCTTTTCGATAAGTACATTTACACAACAACGTTAATCTGATTTAATAACAATCGTAATTATAACTCCTTAAAAGTGACGCGTTTACACGCAAGTCACTTTTGTTTTATCAGTTTCCCTAGTGAAGTGAATTGTAAGTTGTACCACTGTTGCCAATTTAAAGCAATAAAAATTAACTCTAACACTCTGGTGAGTAAAAAAACTAAATAGCGTTCCAGCTACAAGCTACAAGTCGATGCTATATAATACTGTGTCACACTTTATCATTTGCGTTCCGCAGCTGAAAAGCAATATATAGAAATATATACGGAAAATTGAGTGAAAGGGAAAAGATAAATATAATAAATACTTGTCTAGCAACATATTCTACAAACATAAAATATATGCTGATGTAACAGAGTTTTTAAATATATTAGATAAGCGACGAATTCGCTATAAGGCAATTTTTATATATAGTAATATATATCCACACGTCTCTTGTTGATATTCTACTTTTAGATTGGCAATATGATTGTTACAATTCTTATGGCATTTACTTCTTAAAGTTGGATTTGTAAGTCTACTCCTTTTTCGCAGGAGTAGCGTTACTACAATTGATACAATATTATCGCGGCATTTAACATCAGTAGTTGCAACAGGGGTTGTTACTAAACCGGATTAAGGTTGCCGTGTAAATGTACTCGATGATATTATTCACAATTGTTAATCCAACAATGTATTCATATGAAATAGATGTCATCGAATCACCAGAAGTTAGGAATCTAATTAATATGAAAAATCTAAGTTTGATATTTATAGAAAAAAATTTTATGTATAGATAAGTAGATAAATAAAAAGTATGTAACAAATTTAATTCTATAAATTAATTTAACCTTATTGTCAGACATAATCGTTCTGCTACAAATATAGACTCCCGAATCACTATCTTCTTCATAATAAATGATGCTATTAAATTCAGTAACTGTAATTCAGTAACTTTACATTTATGACTTAAAATTAGAATCAGTTATATCAACGCCGCATTTAAATTAAAATCACGTTAAATGTTGCGATCAGTAAACGCCGATATTCGTTTGTAATAGGCGCATGGAAGCGCTCAGCACCAGAGCGCCAACCCGCGCGGCGCGCGCTTATGTACAGTCACTCGCCGAACAACTTCGGCTAACGAATAGCGCGGCTCGAAATCCGCGCTTTGAACAGGTAACTGTCTGCTCGATAAAAACAAAATAGAAATGCCTTCCGACTCTCTGGAAGATTCCTCACGATTATTTGTTAGCGTTCAAAATCCATTAATCACTATCGGGAATTTTCTAGAAGATCGGAGGTATAAAACCCTACGGACGGGAGCGTCACGCTCTGCTTTGTAGAACATTACGCGAATTACTCGTACGACTTCTCGTTAGAAATTCGACTACACTTTCCGAACTTTAGTAAAACATGCGATAAGCAATTTTCCGACACACTTTTGCTCGCCTGTGTATTGTTCTGTTATTGTTTTCGTTAAATATATTTTGTTAAATACTTTTTTTGTGTTAAACACTCGGTTGCACGTCACTACACTGTCACAAACCTTCTCCTTCCTTTCGCTCCCTTATTCATCTCAGGTGTGAAATTGAACTGTATCATCTTAATCACACAGTAACTCTTCAAATTGTGTAGGAGTCATGCGAAAATAATTTCTGAATCATGTTTCTTCCAGAATAATAATAGGGAAGATTGCGTGATAAAATCCATGATTGTATCGTTCTACGAATATTGGATTTATCTAATAACATTTCGTACAATAATTTCTTCTTTTCTGATTTTTGTAATTCATTTATCATCAGAACTGCTGCTAAAAGTTTCTTACATTGCTGATTTTGTTCTGATAATTTTTTCGTATACTTGCTTAATCACGTGGAATATTTATTTCTGAACAACATAATTCACGTACGATGGTTCATACAGTATTGACGCTATGAATTTGATGCTAAACTCTTTTCATACGTTTTTCAAAATGTAGCGTCAATTTTAATCACGTAAATCAACTTTAACGTTAAAAATGAGCTTCGAGCGCCAGCATAAAAAGGCACCTTACAGGTGCAAATCCATAAGTTGCAAACCATGCAGCGGAATAGCGTAACGCGAAACGAGAACAGAACCAATCACGAGCGTTCCGCAGTTTTTGCTACGTGGATTCCAAATCCCTACATCCCTATGGAAAGTAACATCGCAGATCAATACGTAACCAATCACAAGTCATTATTTCAAAAGGGTTAAAACCGCGTTGAAACTTATTTAATTTATTTAACATTTTTAATTAATATTTCCAATAAGAACGCATTTATTTCAATATTTATGTTGATAAAAAAATGATTGATGATAAAAAATGACTAATAAAAACAATATTTGAAAGTCCTTTTAAAGATGTTCTGCTTGCGCTCATTCCGCTCCATGGGAATGTAGGGATTTAAAATCCACGAAACGAAAATGACGAAACTGTGTGGATGTACACACATACTTTGTTAAATTGACAGCGCAGAGTAATATAGTCAATACAGAAACAGGGATAAATTATTAATTATTACAAATTATTACGCATTTTTAAGAGATAAAGAAAGATTTTGAAGTTAACTCTTATGCCATGTGTATATATATAGATGTACATGATGCTGTCAGCGAAAACCTATTTCTAAAAACGCAAAACGGAAAACGCAACGAAACAGCGGAACGTTCACGATTGGTACCGTTCTCGTTCCGCGTTACGCTGTATGGATATATACCCATGCAACGGAATAGCGTAACGCGGAACGAGAGCAAAACCAATCGCGAGCGTGAAATGAAAACTACGGAACGCTCATGATTGGTTCTACTCTCGCTTGTTTTGTGACTATGGCAACCACATGATAGTTCAATCTGTGTTCTGATTGGTTCTTCTTGCGAGTCAGCAGAGAAATCTGCTAGCAAAATAGCACGGATTCAATCACTGAATTCCAGCAGACTAGCCAGCAGCGCGGCCATCAGTGATGTCACTTTTTATTACCGCTCCCAGTATAGCTGCTATTACAGCTCCAAGCAAGCGATCCTACAAGAAAACAAGTACCGTGTGCAGAAAGAAGAAAAATTAGCAAAATCATCGTCAACAATTGAGAATGGTAAGCGATTCATGTGCAAAAAGTTTGAAACTATAGAAATATAAAGATAACAATAAAATAACTATATTTTAGAAAACATAATGCCACGCAGTACAGCAATAACACAAGGAAATAACTGTAAAAATGTTGAAAAATTTGTCATTGCATATGACTATTTATTTTTTTCATCAGACAGTTCTAATGAAGAATTACAATACATATATCTAATACAGAAAAAGAAAATACCGCAAGTGAAGTATTATATTAGGCTGCGGTCCGCAACACGCTCATAGCGCTATTAGCGCGTTCATCGTCGGTCCGATTTATTTTGTAAGCGTTTTTCGTGAGCGAAGTGATGTCACGGATTCGTACTGACAATATGCTCACGGCGTCCAAAACGTGAGTCATTGTGGTCCGAACGTGAGTCATCGTGAGCGTTGTATTATTTGCGAGGCAAATGTTTAAAAGGAAGAGAGAGAGAGAAGGAGAGGAGAGAAGGAGAGGAGAGATATAGGAGAGAGAACGAATAAACTGATGAGAAGACTGAGATAAAGAGTAAGAAAAGAAGCCAAAAAAAAGAAAACGTGGAGAAATCCGATTCAGAGTATTACAGCATAAATTGTGGAGAGTTGATCGAGAAGATTGAATTTTCACTAATTTTTTATACCGGATTCGACAAATTCTAACCCACGCGGCCAAAAAAAATAGTAAATAAATTAAAAAATAAGAATAAATTTTAATTTAAATAGAATATGGTTTGTAATACTCCGCAGATAGTAACAAATCAAAATGTTCACTATTTATAATAACACAGGACACAGGTTATGTTATTCTTAATCGGACCGATCATGAGAGCCATGAGCGCTAGTGGTATCGTGAGCGTGTTTCGGACCGCAGCCTTAGGGCCGTGGCACACAAAAAAAACTTAAACAGTAAGACGTATGCGAATTGACCAATCCCGGTTAAATAGTAAGACAATCATATTAAAACTTAAGTAACGCTGAAAATTCCGTATGGATGAAATTCTTAAGTCTTAAGTATTGCTGTTTAAGTTTTTTTATATGCCACGGCCCTTAGAGATGTCATTGATCAGTATACTGAAGAAGACGTAAATATATACGTCTTCTCGTATTCTCTGTATATTAAAAAATATACAGAGTGTCCTAAAGTACTTTAGATAATGTTCGTGAGTGGATAGAGCATAGTAAACTGAATAGAAAAATCTTTCATCATTTTTTTCTATAATGCTTGATAATAAAGTTATTATTGAGTAAAATGTGGCCAATTAGTTCCAATTTTTGGCCGGACGCACACGAATAATGATAGTGATGCATCGTAACGGCGGAGCGCTCACGCACATTATCAGGCACGAGGCTCATTGACGTGCGCTCGACTAAAAGTTGGCGCTGATTGACCAGATTTTACTCAATAATAACTATATTAGCGTTATAGAAAGAAATAGTAAAGGAAGTAGAAACATTTCCGTTCAGTTTATGTGCTCTACCCGCTCACGAGCGTTGTCTAGTGCTTTCAAACACCGTGTATATAAGAAATATTTATAAATTTATTATATAAGCTATTTTTATCTTATAAACGGTTTTAGTTTCAAAGACATTTTAGACTTTTAAGAAAAACGTGTGAGCATATTATAATTTTATTTGAACGAAGCGAATATTGTCCTAAAAGTTTTTGCGGAAGAAAAAAGAAATCAGCTAAAGAACATATTTTAATTTCTTTATGGTACACAACTTTTTAGTCATTTATTTATAAAAACATGAAACATTTTTATTAAATATTGCTGATCAATAAAAAACAAAAATATTATGTTTTTTTAACGCATATAGGTTTGCTGCAAATAAAACAGTAATAAGAAGTGTAGCAGAACGTTTTGATATGCAAATAGCTACTGTACATCTTATCATCAAAAGAGTTACAAATTTCTTTGTGAATTTAACGTCGACAATAATCCGATTTCCTGCAACGAAACAAGAACATAAAAAAAAAGAATTTCGAAACATATGCGGAATTGATGAAATTGTGGAATGTATAGATGGTACATATATTCTGATTAGAACGCTAGCGAAAAAAATTCGTCACACATATAAATAGACATGACGAAACTGCACTTACTTTATATGCGATGCGAAAAAAAGATTTATAGATTGCTTTACTGGAGTTTCTAGTAAAATGCATGATATTCGTGTGTATGACATATTTTTTATTAAAGAAGAAGTGTCTGCAATGAGTGATTCTTATCACATTACTGGCGACGCAGCTTATCTAATATCTATCAATCTTTTGACATCATATAATGGGAAATTGATATCAGTACAAATTAATTTTAATAACATTTTTGTAAAGCACGAGTTGAGTTTGAATTGCTTAAGTGTAGATTTCGACAATTGACAAAACTTGATATATGGTCCGTAATATTAATGTCCAAATTCATTATATATTGCTGTGTATATTACATAATTTATGTATAGATCAAAATAATATATTCGAATATTCAGAAGAAGTTCCGTTTTTAATACAGCAATGTATTAAGAGTAACAACAGAATAAGAATGTTAGGGCAATAGGGAGTTTGCATGATTTTTTTAAAAAATTGTATTTAATAATTTGTATATACTTTTAATTGTAATTTTTTTTTCTTAATTTTTTAACGCAA
>JBCEZW010121421.1:0-12967 GCA_039654385.1 Cataglyphis altisquamis | reverse complement strand
CTTTATAAAAACACAAGATGCACTATGATAAAATTTTAATCAAGTATAACTCGGAATACACTGTGAGATGCAGTCAAGAGACGGGCCACTATAAAGTTCTTAGTTCTTTTGGATAGTTCTTGCAGCGTAAAGTCTTTATAAAAACACAAGATGCACTATGATAAAATTTTAATCAAGTATAACTCGGAATACACTGTGAGATGCAGTCAAAAGACGGATAAACCTTAATGAATAAAAGAAAAGTGTGTCGCGTCTTGTCCGGCGTTTATTAAGCCCTTTTGCTCCTCTTCTCCATTGGTTTGTTAATCTATTTTAACGAATAGTTTTTCTAATCACGTCCTCCGATTTTTCCTAGGGCGTTTCTTCAATTTTTTAAATCATAGGTATTGGTGAAGACCTTTGCTGAGTTTCGACCAATGGAAAGTATATGCTATCGAGTAAGGGTGAGGCTTTCATTTTATGGATTGAGTCATGCCCAGTTCGCTTTAATCACCTAAGTTGACATTTTCTTGAAATTTATGATAAACAGATAACATAAAAGGGTGGTCTGGCAGGCAAACATGTGGTATCAAGTGTCGCGAGTTTTCAACTCCGGATCATCTGTGAATTGTTCTATACCTCGCTCTCCTTTTTTGCTTATAGTTCTTGGGTCTGATACCCGAACTTGAGCTTGAATATCTCGCTGTCTGTTTGTTATTCGCTTCCACATGGTTTTTGATTTCTAACGTTTGACTGTCTGTTATCTTTTATTTAAAATTCTCGAACCTTCAGAGTTGTAACGTTTAAATTTATAGATCTGTTTTTATACTTGACTTTCGACAGTGAGATTACACAGTCTTGCTTCCCAGACTTCACCTGTTTATTTTTTCTGTCAGACGTAGACTATTTCTTAGAACATAAATTTATGTCACTAACGGATTTTCGATGAAAGAAAACAACCATGCAGTCCGCTGGACGCAATAATTTATATATTAGTAAAAAAAAAAACATTCGTGAAGTCTACCGCACGTAACACATACCTCAAGATAAAAACATGAGGAAAAAGTGGTTCAAAAGTGCTCATTGTACTGATGAACAGCAGGAAAATGGAATTATTTTTGTTGTTAAGATCATTTTGATGTAAGTATTATAAAAATATATATTTTTTATGTTTTATTTATAATATTTATAAAAGTAAAGCAACGTATATATGTCTTGTGAAAATATCTGATATAACTTAAAATATACATTGAACATTAAATGTGCAGATATTGACATTTTTTATTTATAAGATACGTCGAAAATTATTTGAAAATTATAATTTACAATCTATTATAAAAATATTTCGTTTATATAAAGAAGCCATTTAACCATTTATAATCTTATATTGATATAATTTATTATCAGAAGAATTCGCTTTTTTATTAATATTCCAATTTTTTTATATTATAAGTTAAAGGAGGACATGGATAATTACATAAGATATTGTATGATGGGAGCTCCAGTAAAATTGAAGAAAGGTATAATTCCTCATATTTTTTATTGTCAACTTCACTGATTAAAGATATTAAATAATCTTTCTCGACATATAATAAATTGAACAGGAAAAGAGAAATCATTGAGATTTTTTTAGATATAGAAAACCAAAATGAGAACAATTTTCCAAATATTTTGCAACAACTCCACATAAAATAAGGAAAACCAAAAATTATCAATTTTTGAATACTCCTGACAAAACTATTTTTTTGGATTTGACAAATTCTGTAAGTTTATACATCTCATTTATAAAAACTGAAATAAAAGATTATTTGAAAAATGAGTGTACAACAATTACTTTTAATGTAAAGAATAATATAGTTACAGCTCACGCAAACAACTGCAAGCAGTACAATAGAAATCTGTTCAGAAAATTCATTACTTATCCCTACTTATAGAATCAATTCATTCGGATTCAACAAATTTGGTAAGCTTGACAATTTTAATTAGTTACCTTTGGAATTTATTTTGGCACATTTAATATAGTGAATACATTTTATGTTCTACGAGCAATCAAAATTATGAATTTTAATTAAAATAAGCTTTCTGTACTCCCAAGTAATCAATTTTGTTGAATTAGAACTAGAAGACTATTTCAATCTAAAAAAAATTTGTTATTTTTAAATTGAAAAGTTTTTTAAAATATCAGAAATGTTTTAAATGTCAGAGTTGAGCAGTTAGTAATATACAACTTACATTTTAAAGTCCAGTTTTTTTATTACATCATTCATTGGAGTGCTTTTATGATTTCTAACATATAATATACTTTTCTTATTCTCTACACATTCTACAAATAATTAACGAATGAACAGCAGAATTCTATTTTAAGTAATGTAATTAAAAATGACTATTTTTAATTTGCAGAATGATACATCAAATACATCACAAATACACAGTCCATATATACATCTTCAACTAGTAAAATCAATTCAAGAAATACATCAGTTGTCGTTGAATCAACATCACAGATTTCATACATATAAGCCAACTTCAAATATGTCACACTTTTCAGTTTTTAAAACAAAAGATAATCAAAAGATATTAGGCCTTTGCGAATTTCTAGTTTCTAAGAATATTAAAAATAATTTTTCTCAACGAAGTATTGGAGTCCAAGTACTTAAAAAAGTAAATCCTCATGTTCAAGGTAAATCTACTATGTGCATGCTTAGTACAACTGATAAATCTTGTCAATCCCAAGTAGAACTAGTAAACAGAATGTGTTCACCAATAAAATCATTATTAAAGACGTCAGTAGCAAATTCCAATTTAGCAATAGCATCTTGTTCGACGAATAGTTCAAGTGAATATCAAAATTCATCTTCTCACAGTAAATATAAATTCTCATTCAGTTGCAGCGAAGAAAGAAAAAATAATAATAATATGAGAGAATCAGCTTTAAATATAACAAGATATTTTATCAGTATAGATGCAAAAAAATATATTGGGATTGACAATGAATGGGTATGGATTATCGATTTATTGCATTCTTCAATTAAATGCAGTATTGATGATATCAAATTAACCTTGAAAATAAGGACAAATGATACATTTAATCGGTTAAGAGATCAGTTTGGTTTATCAACATCGCAAGCTAGTAGAGTGTTCAATAAAACAGTAAAACCCTTAGCGCATTATTTGAAGACTCTTGTGTATTGCCCAAATCCAAGTAGCATAAAAATGAATTTGCCAGTGTCATTTCGTGCATACTACAACAGCCATGTATGTGCAATTGTTGATGCTTTTTGAAATAGAAATTGAAAAGCTATCTAATCCAGTGCAACAAGCTTTGACTTGGTCAGAGTACAAAAAATGCAACACTTTAAAATATTTAATAGTTTGCACTCCTGACGGATTTATTACTTTTATATCTTCTGGATGCGGTGGCAGAATCAGCGACATATTATTATTTGAAAAAAGTAAAGTAATGGATATTATACCAGAAAAATGTGGAGTTATGGCTGACAGAGAATTTAAACAAATACAAACAATTTTAAATCAGAAAGAATGCGAGCTGCTTCGTCTACCGTCTGTCTCTACTTCTGCAAAATCTACGAAACAAGAAGTATTGAAAACCAAAAGCAAAGCAAGTTTAAGAATTTATATCGAAAGAGTGATACGAAGAGTTCGCGAATATAATATTGAAGCCTCATTCTTGTCTCGACTGGAATACGCCTTATATTGATAATATTGCAGCTATCGTAGCAGGTTTAATAAATGTACAAAAGCCAATAATTAAAAAATAGTTATGTATTAGTTAGTTTCTTATAGTTATTATATTAAAAATAAAAATGTATATAATATTTTATATAGTAATATTTTATATAATACAGTTTCAAAACAATAAAAAAATTGATTTATTTGCCATGCGTATAGAATATTTTAACTAAAATTCAAAATTTTAACATGGATGAAAACCCATCGAGAGTGGTTATGTACACGTAAATATGTTCTAATGGTAACTTTTTGTATTATATAAGCAATTTAAATCTGTAAACACTTCAAACATTAAGAAAAATAGAACCTTACATTAACATTTATAAGTAATATGTACAACTCTTTTTGTTAATATTAAATAAAAATTTTTGTAAATAATGTTTTTCAGCTCTTATCTTTTTTATATGAAAATTATTAAGGTTACAAAACATACACGCAATAATTAGAAAAAATTTATTTATAAACATTTTAAGCTTTACTGAAAATAATTTACAAATTAATTTATTTTTGTTTTATTAATATATATATTTACTCTAATTATATAACTTAACTTTATCATAATTTTAGATATTTTTTATCTTGTAATTAATTTCAATAAAATAGGAATATGTTTCCAAAAATTCACAGCTTTTTCAATCATGTCGTATGTAAATTTTTCATCATATTTTATCCATACAAATTTAAATTGTTATTTTCAAAATTTAGATCAGCGACACAAAATAATCTTTTTTTTCTGCAGCCAACATTTGTAAATTCATTTGTCCTTTACACTTTTCACTTATTTATCCCTTTGATAAACAATTTTCAACAGTTTTTTCTGAACTAGGACATTAATTTTCCAAAATAAAATCACAATCAATTCCATCTGGTGAAGCTCCTAGTATAGGTAGTGATGAAATTAAGAGTAAGCTACTTTTTTCAATTTTTAGTTTTAATTCTTTTTCGATTCCAGCAATAATTAAGTTTTCTAATCTTCTTCCACGTTTCATGTGAATGTTATCGTATATTTTGCTGCTCCAATAACGCGATGTTCTAAACTACCATCTCCTGTATGATCGACTAGTTTCGAGACGTTAGATGCTGTTATTCTGCCAAATCTTAATTCATGCCATAATGTATTATCTTTTTGATCTCTAGTCCTTCTTTCTGCTTCTTTGCAAAAATTTTCTAGCATTTTTTCTTCCGCAAACTTTATGAAATTATCAGCTGATAATAAGTCTTTTTCTGTACAAAAGTTAAATATTAATTGATGAATTGATAATGTATAAACTATTCTTTTCAGTAAATCGAATATATATTTTGAAAACTGACTATCTAATTGTTTTTCTTTAGTTTGTTCAATTATTTTATTTAAAAAATTAGAGTTGTCACCAAAATTTTCAGTCGTGGGTTTAGATTTCTTTGTCATCTCATTAGTTGTAATACATTTTTTTGAAGTTCCAATGTTAGACAAGGCTGATTTTCTCCAATAACATTCAACTTCAGTTAGAGATACAGACTCATATTGGCTATTAATTCATATTAAAAAGGCAATACAACGCTTATCCTCCTGTAATTAAATATGACAGATGCACACAAAAAATGTTCTATAAGAATATAATCAAATGGCCGTCTATGCACTTATCTTTATAGAAAAAAAGTTTAGTTGTTTTTGAAACTATGGTACTTAAATATTCTAACCTTCTGATGCTGCACAGTCAAGGTGTTGAACTTTTTCTTCTCCTTCATCAACTACTAATATTACAGTGTAATCTTTTTGTCGAACTCGATGTTCAGAGCAAATTCTTCCTTTCACTACACAAATAGAACCTTCTCGTTTGACACTCACATAACCTATAGGAGTCTCCATAATTTTCTCTCGAGGATCTATAATAAATACGTTAATTATAATAATTCATACGTAATTGAAATAATTGAAAATAATTACTATTATAATAATAATAAATATACTTGTACTTACAAAGTTGCTTTTATTTCTCGAACTTCTGGAGCGTTGTATCGCTCATCACTTACAATATATTCCCAAACCATAAATATACTTATTTTTGGCAAATTCATGGAACCTGCTTTAATAAATCCTGGCTCCAATTGATTTGGCATTTTATTTTTATTTTAATTAACACAAATATTAACGTTAAATTCAAAAACGGCAGTAGTATCGCAATAAACACTAAGCAGACGGTTGAAACTATTGCAATGTGACGTCACACACTTGGCAACCAATCAAAATCATTTTCTTACAGCACCAAAAATTACAAATATTATTAAATTTCAATTTAATTTTTTAACATTTATCTATTGATAAAAATTAAAAATTTTATTAAAAATAAATTTATAATAATGTATATTTAAATTACAAAAATAAAAAAATTTAATATTTTTTTCATGCAAATTTCCTATTAAAACGTAACAGCATAGCATTTGAATTGATTAAAAATTTTGTTTATAGACCTATAAAAAAATGTATACAAATGTAATATTAATATGTATGCAAATAATACCACATCTTTTAATATCTTTTAATAACGATAGTATCTTTATATAATAACGACGAAATAGAAGATTTTATAAGTAGTATATGGGCACTATGGCCCGTCAAAATAAACCCCACTTCTCGGCCCCTGGCGCCGACCCCCAGCTGTGTCTGGGCACTATGGGCTGTCACAACAAACCCCCCTGTTTGTCAAACCCCCTTTCCCCCCTCCCCCCTTTAAAGGTTAGGCCCTTTAAAGTTTAAAGCATCTGTCCGGTAACCGTCACCGTCGCTATCATCACCCCCACCACCACCATCTCCTGTCAGGAAAAAGAGAGTGGGGTTATTTTTTATTTTTTTATTTTTTCCGAGGAAAAACTTGGGTTCGAACCTGGGTCTTCTGTATTTTCCAGCTAAGTCCTAGTATGCTAGGCTAGCTAAAAGTTTAGTAAAATAAGAGTTAGATGAAGTATTTATGAAGAGTGGTCGTCTAGTGTCGCTGTAAGTCCCGCCGCTCCCCTCTCCGCCCCTTTTTGTGGAAATAAAGAAAAATCGAATAATATAGCGGAATAATCTGTCAGATATAAAGGAAGGGAGAGAAAGTTGAACATGAAGTTGTAAAGGGATGTCCGAGCGGTCGAGGTTATGGTATGCGGGGTAGACGATGACGTCATCGTTGGAGACATTAGAAGCGTGTGAGTACTGGGGATAATATTTGCGAGGAGAAAATATTTTCGCATAACTGATTTAAAATAAAACAACTTTTTATTTATATTAATTTTTTTACGTAAACATACGAGGCAGCGTATATTACAAATAATGAAATTATTAGTTACATTTAAATATAAATATTATAATATTTAACAAAAAATTAATTCTTAACGTGATAAAAAATACGCGAATTTGTTATATTACAGTGATAAAAGCGAGAGTCGAGAAAAATTGAAAAAGAGATATTAACGTTCCCATACATATCCGTAAGGTAGTGAACATCGGCTATTGATAAATCTACGCTTTAGCAATACAGAAGCACATACTTTAGTTTTGTCCCGTGTTACGATCTCGTGAAACACTGTGCGCCGAATTGCTCTAAAACGCAGATTTATCGTAGTTTCAGACGTATCTCCTCCGTTCTTTTCTTCATTTTCCCGCGCTCTTTCTTTATTTATCAATACATTTTTAATGCTATTAAAATTAATTAGCCGCGAGTTTTCATAATTTAAAGTTATTCCTTTCACTTTGCAGCATTCATGTGTTCGTCCGTCTGGCGTACGAACAACGTAGGCATAAAATTTAGGCCCACCGGATACGAATGCATCGATATAACTACCGCGGCCACAGCTTTCGAGTTCATCCGTTATGTCGCCCAGAAAATTTCCCGTACGTAGTTCGTACTCATTCGGATCACCTGTACTTACATAAACACATGAATCCGTACCATAATATAATACGCGACGATCTAATTATTCTAAATATTCATACAATTTTAATCGCTCTTGTGCCGTCGTGTACGCCGCTATTACGACATTTGTTATCGGTGAGGGAACGATTGCCTCTTGTCGCAATCGCCACGAAACATATATTACCTCATCGTTTACGGGTAATATGTCGGTTATCTCGTGCTCAGTGCTTGTTAGCAATGTTAGAAATCGCTGTAGCGATCTCACGACCTCTGTAATAGGTAAATTTGATCGCTGACCGAATTTTCCTCAAAATGAATTCAGGCATAATTTTGCAACTGATCGTAAGCCAGGGTTCAGCGCAATACTGTTTTTATCGAGAACGATATCTTCGGTTTCTTCGTATTCCCGCAGATATTGTTAGCAACGTTGATGTTTAGCAACATCATCGTTAGCGCATTCCCCAGGCCATCCGCTAGCTTCTTGCTTAAGCTGCAAAAATGTGTTTATATATTCTGCGAACAATCCACCTTACCGGGTCGTGCGATCGAATTGGCTAACTCTATATTGCCAAATCTCGCTAACTGACGTCACGAGATAACTTTTTTCGACAGCTTTATGTAATTTGCATGATATCCACGTACCTTCGAATTCGCGCTCTTTAGCGTTGACGTGTGTACAGGGTACCTGCGAAAATGTTTCGCAGCAACTGCGCCACAAAGCAAAAAGTAATTTTCCTCGTACGCGGTATGGGAGTACAAGGTGAAACAGATCGCGCGGCAGCAATACCGTACAGCGTATGAGACCTTCGAGGGAATTAAAATTATAATTTGAAGCCATACCGATTAAAGTGGCGCATTCTTCGCCAACGTAAACTTCCGGATGTCCGATCGGGAAAGCGCCTCTCTTCAATACATACGGGTATAAAGAACATACATCTACATAATGTATTTTTTCCGTGCCCATAACTTCGTATCGAGTCACAATATTTTCCGTGCGCCCGCCGAAAAACGCATCGCGAGGATCGAGTGGTGGTGCTTCTACTAATGGATGATTTTCGAGATACTCTTGCATTTGACGATTCTCGCGCATATCTCGATCGAAAGCACATTCCCATTTTTCTGTCACTATGTACCCCTGTTGTCGAAGCTGGCACAAGATAATAAGAGTTCACTCGTAACGCGAGTTAAACGTATCTCCGCAATCCGATGTCGAAGAAGGGGCTTTATCGCGATTAGAAAGAAAACAAGACGGGCATCCGTGCCAAAAACATCCGTGAAATTGTAGGATGTGACGTTGTGTCGTCTCACCAACAGTCGATTCATAATATCCATCGATGGGCGTACCATGAATCGTGCGATATTCACGCGCATGTCCAGCATGGTTTATCGGATGATCGAGCTCGCGCTCCATCCACACCAACCATTGTAAAGCTTCACGTGAATAATTATTAGCTTTTCTATATCCACCAGGAGGAATAATGCCTATTTCCTTTTTACGTAAAAAGTTTTTACGAAAAACAGTCATGCATGTCGAGGCGATATCATGCATTCCTCAAATGGGCATACATTCCCGCGAAAATTTTCCTAAACGCTATATACGCTCGACGAAGAATGTCGACATCGGTACGACAATACCGAACAATTTCTTGTTGAAAATAAAAAACGGTATTTTTTTGCCACATGTCCATATGCTATGCGAGCGAGAAAGCGTTCGCGCTCTAGTGTATTCATGTTTTCAGGAGAATAATATTTCACGTCGGGTATTGATCCAATATAAGATTGATTATCGAGTGTTGAATAATATAATATAATAATATAGTGTTGAATAAATGCTGAAAAATACCTTTATCCAGCATCACCCAGTCCAAAAGCTTTCGGTAACGCGGACAAACGCATCGGCATATAATTAGCACTGTCGATAAATTTTGTATTTCCTGCCGATAACATTATAATTTTTGTATCGCTCAAAATTATTTTAGGTTCTAATTCACTTCGATTTTCTACAATGTGTTGGAGAATAAACTGCTCGTCAAACGCTTTCTCATTATACGCGATGCATATAATCTGATTAAAACATTTCGTCCTTCGTGTTGCGAAATCGACAAATTGTTTCACCAGATCACGACGAAATACGTATTCGCGTATCCCACACCTGCGACATTGTACGGACATATTATTTTCTTGCGCGCATGCTTCGCAAATCTGTTGAGCTACACAGAGGGTAGGTATGTGTTTTTTTACACTCGTCGTGTCCTCTATCGTTTCATCTTGTCGTGTTTCAAAATCGTAAAAACGAATATTACGCGACCCTTTTTGAGAGCGTTCGCCGCTTCATTGTCGATTTCTTTGCTCGTCGTTGTAGCGTGCATCCGATATCGCCGTACTTCGATGACGTTAACGCCTCGGCAATATAATTAACTCCGTTGCGCAGTAGCTGCATATGGCACAAATGATTTCGCGGTTGTGGTGATCGACATAATTTACAGTGAGAGACACCGCATTCGTGTCTCGCATTCATTTTAACAGCGTATCTGCATTCTTTGCAAAATCGTACGACGTTACATACGCTTGCGAGCGATGTACCATCATATGATTTTTTATTACGATGATGTTCGAAACATTTTGCACCGTAAAACGTACGATAACACGAATCGCATTTTACGATTTTCAGTTGGAATCGTTACACGCCGGCACGGCAAAACATTGCGAACATTTACTCAAGCACCGATATTTCGTTTCGAAAACTTATATTACACGTTACGCAGTAATTACGAGAACCGTCGGCTGCTTTTAAATTTAAAATAGGATTGTAATGACGTGAATTCTCATAATACATTATATTTAGCCTATGAGTTGTTTCACGTCCGAGAGAAGCAAGTATCGTGATTCCATCGTATATAGGTTTCCCGCCTCGAGCAAAAGTATTAAAGTTATATACAACAATCGCGAAATTATCGCCGGCGAGATAATGTTGGAAGCGTTCGATTTCGTGAATTCTGCAACCCTCTTCTGGTATCGTTATATCCGCATTTCTCGTTTATTGCAATGCCCATTCACGTTGTAACGTGGAATTCTGTTTTCTTATTAAATTCCATTTGTCGTGTAATTCTCCCGTGCGTATGTTTCCGCGTTCACAATAAGTTCGCGCTACTAACAGAACGAGGGAAGCACAAGTTGTCTGAATTATTGATTTCAAGTATCGAGCGCTTCGTAACATCTTCGCTCGTAATTTGACCCTTCAACGACCCAAGGGAATTGCAACATTAAAAATTCGAATGTTGAAATGTTCCGCGATATCGATAATCCTCCGGCGCTCTGCGCTACCGAACTCACGAGTCTCCAAGTATTCTCGTAAGTCAAGTCATGCACCGGGCGAAAGGATATTCCTACTGGTCCATGGGCTAAATTTGCCGAATGAAAAGACATACCCACTAATCTCCAGGCTCGCACGAATTTATCGCATAAGAATGAATTTTGCGGAACGCGTTTTCTAATAAATGATAAATATCTCCACCTTCATGTAGCGTTCGTATCGTAAAACTCGCTTCTCTCCCGATTACGCCAAATCTTCTAAATCGTCGCGTATTTTCCGTCACTAAATTTACAAAATTAAAATTATTGTTGTCGACTTGACGTTGTCGTTGCTGCTGTTGGTACGAGTCCTGTTCTTCCTCCTCCTCTCCAGCCTCTTCTGTCTCCGAATCTGTATTATCGCGAATTTCATCGAAGATTTCATCCTCATCATTCTCATCCACATTATTATGCTGCAATACCTGATTTTCAGATTTTTTTACCGGTTAAATGATTTTCACGATGATTAGCTAGCAGGAAAGCTATATGACCTCCCACAACCTCCTCCTCATGATTGAAAGCGTCTCGCATTTCAATTATTTCACCTGCAATATGCAATAATTCGTCACAATCAGCGAAATGTCCTAATCGATATAATACAGCGAGTAGAGTGTTTGAACTGTCGCAGGCAAAACTCCAAAAAACAGCATAATTTATTTCAAGAGACTCATCCGATAACACGGATAGATATTGCGCGCTATTTATTCTAGGCGACAAATTCGAATCTACAATTATGCACTTGTATAATATTTCTTTTAGCCCCTCCATTTTTTTTTTTTGATACTATCATTCGCACACACACGCGGAAGCACACACGAAATGTCACTATTTTTCACGGAACGACACCTGTTACTTCGCACAATGATAAACTTGGAAATAATATTTTCTACAGCGATGACGAGAATTTATTTAAACTAATTTTTTTCAACGGAACGTCGTTGAAAGATTTAAAATTTTTCATTTTTTTTGCAGGTAAGTTGTTTAAAAAAAAAAACAAAGAAGCAATAAAAAACAAAAAAACAATAAAAAATAAAGAAACAATAAAAAATAAAAAAACAAAAAAAACATTTTTCAATTGTTCTTTTAAAATTAAAAAAAGTTTTATTGTTTAAAAAGATATTTTTATTTTTATTCACACGTATTATTCGTTTTAGTTTGTTTAAAAATTTTTGTTATAACAATGCCAAAGTACAAGCTTTGTCATAAAAACTTTTTTTTTCGTTTTTTTTAAATTTTTGTAAAAACAAAGTTAAATGTAAAATTTTTTATAATATAATTTATAAGAATTTATTTTAAGTGTGATAAAGTTTTCTTTACGTTTTCTATAATTTACTACAAGTGTACTTGTGCCGTTAAAAAAAATTTTTCTTTGTAACGAATTTTTTTTAGATGTTTCTAGATATTTCTTCGTGTAATTTTTAGCTCGCTAAACAAGTTTGAACACCAATATTTTTTTTTATTATTTAGTTGCGTGCGCAAACTTTTTCCCCACTTTTCTTTACATTTTGGTATATAAGCAACGCGAAAAAACGCGAATCTTTATTCATTCGAGTTTGCTCGCACGAAATCTGCATTTTCGGTTTCTGTACAAGAATTCAACGTTGTTGCGACTAATGTTGTGTTGTGACAGTGATTTTATCAAAAAGTGATTACAATGGCCACCACGAAAAAAGTATCCAGTGATCTAAGCAATTTTGTTAAATCTACACATGTTTGCAATATTAGCAAATCAGACATTAAGACCAACGTCGATAGAAAAAATTAACAACGATATTTGTTATTATCGACGACATATGGACTAAATTCATCCTATACTAAAAAAATTTACGTGGGCTTGCAAGTAACAAGTGAAAATTGCTTTGTACCTGTTGTTGCTGTTAAGCTAACGGGCAATTATGCGGATGAGATATGCTTCGATATTGACATCTGGTAGCAATTTGTAACGATGCATCCCCCCATCGTTCCCGACACGTCACCCGTCGGAAGTCTGCCGCCCGGCGAACACCAGCCGG
>JBCEZW010103302.1:0-30296 GCA_039654385.1 Cataglyphis altisquamis | reverse complement strand
AATATAAATTTAAATATAAATATTATTATTTATATTAAAATACATTGGCAAAAATCGATTAATCACTATTTTCAATCGTTCTTTCACCAATTGAATAGTTCAAACTTTTGTTTTAATGTATATGGAATCTCACAAAAAATCCATAAAATCAAATAAAATGAGCTCTTTATTAGCGTATTTTTGAAAATATAAGAACTATATATTGTATATATTGTATATTTTTTTTTAAGTAGACTACGGATGATTTTAACTTTTTTGAACATTTATATCTGAGGAATGTGTCCCTCACAACGATGAACATTGCAATAAAATTATAGGGAGGTTACAAACTTACACATTTTAATGATCACATTACTGATATTTACCATTTACTTTACAGTAAAATCTTTATAATATTGTTGGAAAATTAATGGAATCTTTTAATTTTAATATTTCAGCGAACTTACGCGCAATCATTTCACTTTTTGCGTATGCTGAAAATATTACAAAACTATGAAAAATTGTTTAAATTATATTAATAATTGATGTGCATGTTTTTATAGATTCAAAAATATCATTTATTTAATATTTTATGAGAAATGTTACTGCGCGTAACATTTCAAAAACTTTACAAAAAAATATGTAGTATTGAATTGCTAGTTCATTTCTTTACCGCTATGTGACGTGCAATGCATCTATCTCGCATTTGAGATTCAGTCATGAGAATTATATAAAGCTTGCAAAGAGTAATTGGCAGAAGATTAAAAATGTAACTATTTCTATCAGTCTAATTTCTGATACATTCCTACCATAGGAAATTCAGATATTGGACTGATCGTTTCTTAAAAATTGAGCAGATACGTTCGATAAAATTATAAAATTATTCTTTATTCTCTATTTAAGATGTAAAATTATATATATATATATATATATATATATATTTTTTTTTTTCCAAAAATACATTATTAAAGATATTTTAAAGAGTTTATTTAATTTTATGTATTTTTGTGAAATGTCATATACTGGAGAAAAGAAAATTCGAATTATTCAATTATTGGTGAAAAAACTTGATTGGAAAATCAATAGTGCTGCTTAATCGATTTTTGTCAATATTTTTTTGAAAGGGTTCTTTAATAAAAATAATATTAGGAGATTTGTGACATTTTATCTGAATATTAATACAACGTTACACATTAGATCTCTGGGATGATAATGGAATAAGTTTGGCTGATGAACATTTTCCTATTGCTGGGAGGTTAATGGCAGATTTCTCCGTGGAATGTTACCATCTTACAATTTAAAGTGACTCTAACTTCTTATTGAAATGTTGATCTGTTGTAAGGGATTTATTCAGCAAAGTTTCATGAAATATGTATGATTATACCATGTGACGTCCACGTGACATCTATAAATACGTCTGATAGATATCGAATGGAAGGAAGAAATGCGGAACTGTGGATGTCTAGTAGATGTCTATAAGAGATTACATAGATGTCTAATAGAGATTTTGAATCTCTATGATGGATCTCTACTGGACATCTATTCTTAGAAGTTGTTGTTCCGTGGGTAAGGAAGGCGAGTAAATAGAGAAACCTACATAATTATCAGGGAGTATCTTCATTATCAAGTTGATTTTTAGAAACGTCAGTGAAGAAAGAAATAGAAGAAGAAATAAGGTGATTATAGATGTCGAAAAAAATAATTTGAGGAATAGGAGTCTTTTTAATTCTTTCTATATCCCAAGGAGTAGTGAAAATAATAGAAGGCAAGAGTGTTATAATCAATAGAATAAACGGCTGGATAATTAAATTTGGCGATATAGGATTTCTTTTGAAGCAAATCGAGAAAAGATCTAAATAAAATAAATTTCTCAGAAGGATTAATTTTGTGAGTTCTCGTGAGTACCAAAGAAGAGAAAAAAGTTTATTTAAAAGCGGATGAGAGTCAAGAGAGAAGATTTTGAAAATATATTTGGATGAAAGAAGATTAAATTTAAATCTTAAGGAATCTTTCCCTGCTTCAGCGAGAAGTACATAGAAAGAAGTACGTAATTGTAGAAAGAAAAAACAATACAGCCATATTCAATAGAACCTCTAATAAGAGATTTATAAATGTTAAGGAGGGAAGAAGGAGCTCCTCCCCACCATGTTTCTTTCAAAATACTAAGAATATTTAATAATTTAGAGCTACGAATCGAGAGACCTTGAATGTGATCTTTTCCAGAAAGTCTAAAGTTAAGTGAACTCCTAGAAATTTGCATGAAGGAACGGATTGGATAGTAGAAAAGCCTAATTTAATAGAGTAAGCTGAGAGATGAATATGCTTTTTAGTGAAAATAACCAGAGAAGATTTAGAGGGAGAAACTATAAGACCTTTTCGAGAAAGAAACCTAAAAGCTTGATTAGCCGATTTTTCTAGTGCAAGAAGGCATTTTTCTATCTTGTTAAAACTGACAAAGATTGCTATATCGTCAGCAAATTGAACGAAATCACATTCTTCCCCAATGTATTTATGAAGTTTGGCAACATATATGTTAAAGAGAATAGGAAAGTATAGAAGGAACACCTTTGTAAGAAAAGTACTCATCAGTGAACTCTCTGTTGATAACAAACTGTAATTTACGAAAGTGAAAGAGATTGTAAACAAATTTACATAAGCGAAGAGGTAAGCTCAGTTTTTCAAGATCGGAGATAAGTATAGTAGGAATAACATCATCAAAAGCATTTGATAAATCTAAAAAAAGACAAGCCGTGGCTGTGCCTCGAGTGAAACTTGTATGGATTTCTGTGGTAAGAAGAGATAGATTATCTGTACAAGAGCGATATTTGCAAAATTCGAATTGAGAAGAAGGAAGTTTTTCGAAGCGTTCTAATCACCAATCCAATCTAAGGAGAATAAGCTTTTCTAAAATCTTAAGAAAACAAAATGTAAAAGAAATGGGACGGAATTTTTCGGGAGTGGATTTAGGAATGAAAAAGATTAATGAATGAGATTAATGTTGCCAAGACTCGGGAAAAGTGCCAGTAGAAGAGTTCGTTAAGAATAGAAAGGATAAGAGGATAGTAATCATCGGGAAGATTAGATAACATATTATAATCTATCTGATCTAAGCCAGGAGACGATTTTTTCTTTTTAAGAGCAGAGATAACATAAAAAAGTTCTTCTAGACGAAAAGGATCATCAAATATGCGACATTAATATTCATGGTTCGAGACAAAACGAGAGGAAGGAAGTTTATAAAGACATGAGGAGGAAGAAATAGAGTTAATTAAATTTTCAATAGCGGGAGAAATGCCATAATTGCACGTAGAAGAGGAATTAACAGAATTAAGATATCTATTTTTAAAACGCTTAATAATTCTCCATAATATGGAAATACTTGTGAAAGAGGTGAGATTCTCACAATAAGATCTTCGATATGTTTGGATTTACGAAGAATACGTTTAGTAGGCGGCTTCTTGCTTTCTTAAGGAGAGATAATTAGATGAAGGATTTTTTCGAAAGTTACAAGGCCTTTTTTCTTAGATTAACTGCTATGGTACAGCTTTCATTCCACCAAAGTGCTGGCGGAAAAGATTGATAATGACTATTTTTTCCATTTTTTTGATTCTTATTAAAATTATTATTATTCATAGTGCTAGATAATTTAACGTCCTTCTTACGACGAGGAAAGAGAGAACTTACAGAGTTTCTTAGTGCATCACAAAGAATATTATATTTTTTAATAGGAGTATTATGATCAGATTCTAAACAAAGAGAAAGAGAAGGAAAATGACTTAAAAAGGAGGAGTAAAGAAGTTTACGATTAATTTTAGATGTGTGAAGATTGTGAGAAAAGAAGGAACGAGATCTGATCGGATGAGAGATGGTGGTAATAGAAGGAATATGATCACTACCAAGCGTATCATCTAAAGGTATCCAATGACAAAAGGGAGTAAGGTCCGAAAAGACAAAAGTAAGATTACAAAAGAAGAACGAGAAGAATAGGAAATAAAAGTCGGAGTGCCATTTATAGGAAAAAAGGAAAAATCTTGAGAAATTTCAAAAAGAAAGATGCCGTAAGAGGAAGAATAATTACAACCCCAAGGGACATTATGAGCATTGAAGTATCCCGTAATTATAATTTGAGAAGTAGAGGGAATGGAATCGAAAAATCTATCTCAGATGGGGAAATCGAGGTTTACAGGATGGCGATAAATAGAATAAATATAAATAAAGATATTATTGATAGATGGAATTTTTATCCCGACTGTTTCCAGAACGCCATCTAAATTAAAAGTAGAATTAATTTTCATAAAAGAAATTGAATGTTTAATAGCTAATAGGACACCTCCTGATTTGTTAGAGAGTCCAGCTTGTCGAATGATATTATAGTCTCTAATAGAAAAATTTTTATCAGGTGTTAACCAAGTCTCTGAAAAAGCAATTACGTCATATTGATTACTTATTAGCTCGAGAGTTTCAATTTTATTTAAGATGCCATGGCAATTCCATTGAAAGGGAGAAGTCTTCACGTATACAGCTGTTAGTCATTTGCAGTGAAGGAAGAGGAATCATTTTTCGGATTAATAGAAAAGGCGTAAAGAGTTTGAATACTTCCTGGGATGGCATTAGATCAATTAATAGTAGAAAGTAAAGGGGATAATTGAAGGGATAATAGAAAGACAGGCATCATGAAGAGTTGTGGCATTAGAGGAGGATATGAGATTGACGGGAGAATTGAAAGAAGAGACCGGAATAGAAGAAGGGGGAGAAGAAAAGGAAACATTTGGACAAAAAGATTTTTGAGAGCGGAGAGAATTAGAAAGAAGTTTAATTTGTTCCGGAAGGGAAGAAGGAATGGAATTAGATTTAAGGTTAAGAGGAGAAGCAGGTTGTGATTTGAGTATAGAAGAGAAATTATTAATCGCATTAGCATAGGAAATAAAAGGCGAAGTAAAAGAAGAAGAAGAAGAATATGAGTGGGAATTACAATGAAGGGGAAAGGATTTAGAATGAGCAGAAGATAAGTTGGGAAAATCTTCTGAAGACGAGGGAAAGGGAGGAAGGGATCTGTTACCTTTGAAGATTTCTTTCGCATCTAACAAAGAGATGTTTCTATAGGCTGCATATTTCCTAATTTCCTTTTGAGTGGCAAGTTCGGAGCAGAGAGAAGAGTCTGCTCTATGTTCTCCCTGGCAGTTGGCACACTTCGGAGGATGAAGAACACGTAGACAATTATCCGTAGAAAAGACGTGACCTTTGTCGCCACAGTGTACACAGCGTGGTTGACTTTTGCAGTTGATTTGTATATGTCCAAATCTAAAACAATGATTGCATCGTGAGACTCTTGCAATGTATGGAGATACAGGATGTCTAACGTGATACATATACACATAATTTGGAATTTTTTGTCCTTCAAAAGTGAGCGAAAGAGAGAGAGAAAGTACATAAGAGAAATTAGGAGATGAATCTTCTTGTGAATTCATATTAGAAGCTGTAGTGACTCTACGATTCAGCCTATTTGCAGCTACAATCTTGATGGGGCTTGAAATGTTGCTTATAATTATTTGTTTAGTGAGGTCCAATGGTACATCCTTGTTAATATCTTTCCTGGAGGTACGGAAGGAAGGAATAAATGCTACTAGATCTTTATGAGAGAGTCTCTTGTCTTCACTAAGGTATTAACGGCTTCTCTGGTTTTAAAAAATATTGATACTTTAGAATATCCTACTTTCCTGACTTCTAAAATCTCCTTAATATCAAATTCACATACGATTCTCTTCACGTGAATAGGATGTAATAAAGAATTTGAGTAGAAAAGGCGTTGAATATGAACGTCACATGGGCCGGCGTTACTGTCCGAGTATCGATTATTGCGAATGCTATCTGTAAGAGAGATGGAAGATCCAGAGACTGAGACCCATGAGACAAGTTAATGCTGCTATCAGTGTTTGAACGCGGACTCTTGGTGGAAGAAGATGATGTTTCTTTCTCATTAGATCTTTTAGCACGAGCTTTATCACGTAACTTAGGCGTAGAATCGGATTCAGATATTAAAGCATTAAGGGCGGCAGCCACGTGAGAGTAGTTTACTTCCATGGTCATTTTGTAGATAGGATGAGAATCTACTTACAAAGAAAGATGTAGAATGATGTATTCCCTCGTAGAACGCCAAAACCTTTCCTCTAAGGAGAAAAAGGGAAATAGGAAAAGAAAATATGAAGAAAAGGATACAAGATAAAAAATCTCTGGAAAGAGAACAAAGGAGGCGTAATAGCCGTAGCCTCGAACAAAAACGTGATAATGGCCGATGTTTTTATAGGTTGAAAAATGGTTCAATCATTGAAGGGCTGCCAAAGATTCAATATTCCAGAGGAGGCACACAATGAAAAGCGTTGATATTTTCTCTTTAAATACGCGAGATAGCCCAGAAATGGGCTGATTTTGTAATTTATGCGGAGGCATTCGAAAATACGTCTTAGCTCAATCGATGGCGGTCCTCAAGTAAAGTGACAATTAGCTCAAAAATATAAGTTTGCCGCGCGGCAGCAAAGGCGCTAACAGCCTCGCGCTGCATCAAATCTACCGCGCGTGATGTCAAGCTTGCTCCATTTTGATCAAAATCGATGCGAGCCTGTTATGATCACTCGAGAGGAAAAAAATAATAACACCATTCGAAATACTGTCTTGTTACCGATATAACGGACGATCCAACCTTTTCTGTTTAAAAACATTCTAAACGAGTCTCGAATATTCTAGAAGCACAAATAAAAACTCCTCTCGAGGTACCACCGACACACTCGACTTTCGAAGGAAGAAGTGTTGCTATACTCGCAATTCATAATAATTCCGGAGATAGTTTTCTCCCGATTAGCACCGTCGCTCGCGGGTCGCTAGATTTACTGTCGTTCCTTTAGGGCCAATTTCACCACCTTCAGTTAAGTTAGTTTATTAACAGTAAGTTATTTTAACCGACGGTTAAAATCAGCAGAGTGGCAACAGAAAATAGAGGTGAATGAAAACCAAACATTCTTATCATTTTCGTTGCCACCCTACCGTTGGTTAATCTAACCGAAGGTGGTGAAATTTTCCCTTAATCAACTTTGTAATTATTGTAAATAGTTTAGTGACTTTCTTTGGGGAAAAAAATAGACTCTCGTGTTAAGGGTCAATTTCAGTTCCATAAAGTAACGGGCCGCTTTACGAGCGGTTTCGCGTGCGCGGACAGCGCAATCGGGATCAGGATTCATGAAGGGTCGAAACACAATGATGAGACGATAGGTAAAAGATACGTCGTTTATTTGCCTTTCAATGGCAATGATCAGCTGTTACAATGACATACGCTTATAGTATTCGCAATGTTGTGACGCAGGTCTAGACGGTGTTTTTGTGCGTCCTGGTTAAAGGGCCCGGCTCGTGGCGCCGGGCGCGTGCGGTAAGGCGGGCGCGTGTTTGCTGGTGCGTGCTTGTAGGCGCAAGGCGCGCGCGATAAGGCGGGCGTGTGTTGTCAGCACGTGCTGACGGGCGCGAGGCGCGCGGTGGTGCGGGCGGTAATGTTGTTATCCCGTATTTTCGCGAATGCTTTATGCGAGATTATATTCGATATCTCGCGGCGTGATAGATTTATAGGTAATGGTGAAGGCGCGTACAATATTTTGCCGGGTGGTCGGCGCGAACTGCAGGACAGCGATCTGCAGAGGTGTAAGCGTCGGTATCGGTGACGCGGCGCGTATTCCCAGAAAAAAGTTCATGGGATGCGTCGTTGCACAGAGTTCGGACGATCGGGTGTGAGGACCGTAATGCTCGAGAATACTCGACGAGAGCGGCGAACTCGTCCACTCTCGGTCTCTACGGAGGCTTTGGAATGGGAGTCGTCTCTGGAGCAAATAGTCGAGAATTCTTGACGGAGGCTGCGAACACGTCAACCTCCGGTTCACTGTCTTTCGACGGTTTTGGAGCGGTTTCTGGGTTTGTCTCGTGCGTACGGCTCGAGCGGAGTCAGGCAGCGGTCTGGTACAGATCTGCGATCTGTTGGGCTTTTTATACCCTTCGGTTATGGCACCCGCGTCATTTAACGTCCCTCTCGAGATGGGGGAAACGGCGCGGGGTTTTTCGCTTGGAGCATTCGGCGCTTTTGGGAACGCTCGGTGCGGCTCGGCGGTCGGTTGTTTGTTTACCGGTATTCGGTTTATTAAAAATTTATTATTAAAAATAGGGCGCTAAGCGCCTCTGCCTTTGGCCGGCTGGTGTTCGCCGGGCGGCAGACTTCCGACGGGCGACGTGTCGGGAACGATGCGGTGATGCATCGTTACAAAATTAGCCGGTCAACATTCATTTTTATAATTTTTTTTTGACAAATCGTTTGTTGGTGATTGTTGGCTTAATTATAACGTTTGTTGGTTAATATTTTTTTTGAAAATAAAATTTTGTGTGAAGTTAGCCAGAAAAATATTATTTTTGTTTTAATCTTAGTTCAATCGATGCGCAATCGTTTGTTGGTCACGGAAAAACTAATTAAAACGTTTGTTGGTTCATATTTGTCTTGAAAAACGAAACAAACTAATGCTAGATGAGGTTGTGGGGTGGGGGAGAGAACAGTCCTTTGGAGTATCTCGTAGGACGATGCCGTGACTGTATACGTGAAATTTTAAATGCAAAAAAATACAATACAATAATTAATTGTTTATGGACAACATGAAAAACACAGGTATGCAACAAAAAATCTGTGTATAAATAATAAGGATATTCTAATAATTTTCTACTGCATTACCTACTACACATACGAAAGATATTCTAACCTCTCATATGTCACTGTCTTAATATCTTATTATTATGTTTTAGTATCAAACATATTTATAAATTTTCGAGATTTTGCTCATTCTACGAAGTGACATTACAATTAATGGTGAGTAATGTTTGTTATATTTTTATTACACAAGAGTATGTATATGCAACATAAGCTTAAGAATTTTTAAAAAATTAATCAATCTCTTTTATTTACAGTGGGATTTTTATGCGAAAAATAGTGTATTTGTATACGCAAAATATACCTGTGCTGAGATAACTATTGTGCAACTACAATATGAAATAATTTTTTTAAGTATTGTGAGCTTGATCAAACTAAAGATTGTGAAAATTGTAATGATGTCGGTTATACTGGTAAAATTGTTGTACAAACGATGTCATGTTGCTTATTAACATTATATGTTTATTTTTATTTTAAGCAGATGAAAGTAATAGATAGATACTAATTCGCAAACCAGTGGATTGCATCGAGTGTCAGGAATCCATTTGTAACGATGCATCTCCCCATCGTTCCCGACACGTCGCCCGTCGAAAGTCTGCCGCCCGGCGAATACCAGCCGGGCAGGGGCAGAGGCGCTTAGCGCTCTATTTTAAAAAGCAATGTTTATGACAAACACCACCGTTGGTGTTTGTCATAAACAACCGAGCGCCGAACGGCACCGGACGTTTCCGGCGAACACCGAACGCCGAACGCTCAACGCCGGAGGCCCCGCGTCGTCTCCCCCACCCCGAAAGGGATGTAAACAGCGCGGGTGTCGCGACCGCTCCGGAAGGGTATAAAAAGCCCGACCGACCGCCAGACCGTACCAGACCGGCACCTGAATCCGCTCGAGCAGTACGCTCCGAGACAAATCCAGAAACCGCTCTAACCGTTTACAGACAGTGACCCGAAGGTTGACGAGTTCGCAGCCTCCGTCGAGCATTCTCGACTATCTGTTCTAGAGACGAATCCCGTCTTAAAACATCCGTACAGGACAGAGAGTGGACGAGTTTGCCGCTTTCCTCGAGTATTTTCGAGCCTTTACGATCCGCACATCTGACCATCCGAACTCCGCGCAAAGATGCCTCCCACGATCTTTATCTGGGAACACGCGCCGCGTCACTGACACCGACGCAGAAGATCGACTGCAGGCTGACACCCTGCAGTCCGCGCCGAACACCCGGTCGCATACGATACGCGCCTTACCTCGCACGATACCATTCAGCGCATCTCGCACGATACCATTCAGCGAGATATCGAAGCACTGACACGGTGTCAACACGCGCCCGCCTTACCGCGCGCACCTCGCGTCTACGGGCTCGCACCGACAACACGCGCCCGTCTCACCACACGCCCCCCTGCGCCACAAGTCGGGCCTTTTAACTAGACGCGAAAAACACTGTCTAGACCGGCGTCACAACAGTGCGCTTGTATTATTGTATTGACTCGTATAAAGACTGTAACAGCTGACCCTTGCCATCGAGTGGCAAATAAACGACGTACATACCAACTCACGTACAATTGTTTCAACCCCTTTACGAATCCTGATCCCGATTGCGCTGTCCGTGCACGCGAAACCGCACATGAAGCGGCCCGTTACACATTTACTATGGCACGCCGTTTTACTTTTTAATGGCATAAAAAATATTCCATTCAATATAAAAGTTTTAAGAAATAATTGTTTTAAGAAAAATTGAGTCTCTTATTAATAAATTAAAATTATGTCAGGCCATAATAAAATTTCGAAATTATTCTTATGTCCAGACATAATGTTAATTCATGGCATTATTATTATGTCGTAACATAATTTTAATTTATAGAATTTATTATATTAGAACATAAATTTAATTTATATTATTATTATTGTGTCCTGACATAATAATAATTCAATTAATGTTCTAATATAATAATAATTGGATGAATTAAAATTAAGTCATGACATAAAAATAATTGAATGAATTAAAATTATCACTGGACATAAAAATAATTCTAAATTTTTATTATGTCCCGACATAATTTTAATTCATGGAATTATTATTATGTCGCGACATAATTTTAATTCAATAGTTAGTGATTTTTGATTCTATAATATTGGCAGCATTAGCGATAATGCGTAAAATCAAATAATGTGAACAGTCTTTTAAGTACACGTTACGTATGTGACTTTCCCGCGTATTTACATAACCTCGAAAATAATTTGTTATTGTTTGGAAAATAATTTCGAAAATAAGCTATTTGGAAAATTCAAGTTGAAATATCTGACGAAAGGGAAATTGCTAATCGTTTGTTGAAAATAGCAGCTAGTGCATCTAATGAATCAACATAAGAAGAACAAAACTTCTCATACTTGGTGGCAGTTACTCGAAAAAGTTTTAGAAGGAACAATATTATATTTAGTCCACGTAGAGGTAGAAAGAGAAAAGCAACATTAAAAAAAGTGATTTTGATGAAATTAGCACATGCCGATTTTTTTCCAATACAGAATTAAAATTTTTAAAACAGAAAGGATTAGGTATAGTTTATTTATTGAATTATATTTGATTTATAAGAAATAATTATAGCATAAAAAAGAAATAATTACTGTATTAAAAAATTTATATCTAGGTTTATCTGAAGAGGTACTTAAAATAGCAAGAGATGCTTCATTCGCCGAAATAAAGGCAGTTATTGTATCAATTTTTCATCATATTCAAAATTTGTTAAGAATGTGTGATTTTCGATTGGGAAAAGTAGAGAGAACAAAGAAAATCACTCTTATGAAAGACATCCAAGATGGATCAGATTTAGAAAATAAATTAACACAAAGCAAAATCGTCATACTGCCTAGGAATGATTTTCCAAATGATCTGCCTCTTGTTGAAGAAACGATCCTTCTTCTTTTTATGCATCAAAAAATAATTCTATAAATTCCTCAATTTATATATGTCAGGAAGATAATGATTCTGATCATTTAGAATCAGAGCAAATTTTATCGAATAATTTTTCAATTGTATCACGACGTACAACAATTACTTGCCCGATGAAATCAACAACAATGCAATTTCAAACAATTGAAAATCATGATTTTGAAGAAAATGAAGAGGAAGATGAAGAGGAAGCTGATTTAATAAATTAGTTTTTTTATAAAGCTGAAATAAATTAAGTATGTAATTAAAATTATATATCATTTAATAGTATATATAGGTAATAATGATATAGGTAATTTACTCACATAAGTAATGTACTCACATAGCACAAAACATTGTAACATTGCTACAATATTGCTGCAATGTTCCGTACTATGTGAGTATTATGTGAGTGTTCTTCACAAAGAAACAGGAATAAAAACTGTAAAAAAAGATTATCAATATTTATTTTATGTTTAACAATTTGATTTCAAAATATAATAATAAATAATTAATTTAAAATATCAAAGAGGAAACTATTAATGTGGAGAAATGCTTAGTATTCCCGTTCCTTCCAGAAGATGCAGAAACACTCAATATCCAGATTTCAGGAAGTCACTGTTTTCATGATTTAATAAATATATATATATGGATGAGCAAATAGTGAACAAAAATTTGAACGTTACTTTTCTTGGAGAGATAGGTCTTGATGGGAGCGGTCTTACTAAAGAACTATTTAATATCTTTTTTATTAAATGTGAGAATATATTTTTTCGAGGTGAAGACTATTTAGTTCCATACTTGGAACTAAATAAGTAAACTAAACAAATTAGACAAATTCGTCATAATTGGAATTTTGCAGCATATGTATTACTTTTGACAAATAATATATCTGCCAAATTATTAAGAATTACATTAATGTTAATTGCAACACCTGAAAGAAATATTAATTCAGATATTTTATTACAAGAACTATTACGTTACGTAAATCCGTACTTATGAAGGATTTTAAAAAAAGCTCTGAAAAATTTTATGTGTTTAACTGACAAGGAAAATGAGACTGTTCAGGACTTTTTTCAAATAAATCGATTCTTTGCAAGACCAAGTTCTGAGACATTGTCAGAACAATTAAAAATTATTGCTACAGAAATTTTAATAGAGAAACCAAAAAAGCTGATTACAAAAATTCGGCAAAGTGTATCACCAGAAAAATATACTAACTTCTGGAATAATTGCGATTTTGATGTTTTTTTAGATATGCAGACTCCTACTGCTACAAAAATCATCAATTGTTTAGTAACTGATCTTCATCTAACAAATGAAGAAAATGATATATTACATTATTTACTATGTTTATTCACTGTCTTGACAAAGATAAATTGGCAAATTTGATATTTTTAATTACTGGATCTTTTTATATGCCAATGCATATTGATGTAAAATTTAATGACACAGTGAGATTAAGTCAAAGACCATGTTTAATACATATACTAATACCATAACATTGCCAAAAACTTATGCAAATTATGATGATTTAAAGAATGACTTGAATATATGTTTAAATACCGAGGAAGTCATGGAATATACAATGTATTAATATTAATGTATTAATATTATAAATTCAAATGATATTATTTACTTAAAATTTATTTAAGTATTCAAAATCTCACACATACACACACACACACACACACACAGATAAAATAACATAGTTATTTTATTAACTGCTTTGCAATTCTTTTACAATTTTTTAGTTAATTTTATTTAATACTGACAAAATGTTTATTAGTT
Organism: Cataglyphis altisquamis; assembly: GCA_039654385.1. NCBI lineage: Eukaryota > Metazoa > Arthropoda > Insecta > Hymenoptera > Formicidae > Cataglyphis > Cataglyphis altisquamis. The sequence continues at coordinate 16,874 of JBCEZW010103302.1, read as the reverse complement.
TAATTTAAATTAGAATTTTTGTTTTCTTTATGCAATTTATTTTATTTTATTGTTTTAGTATTAATTTTAATGATTTTAAATTTTGTTATTCTTACATTATAATATTAACTTAATATATATACATGCATAATTCTAAAATGTAAAAAATTATACACATATAATTCTGGGATGTAAAAAATCTATTCTGATTTTTATTTAATAAATTTTGTTTTATTACAATGTTTTGAAATAAATTATTAATCAAAGTTAATTAAGCTTAAAATTATAGTTTTAAAATTCAACAATTGTTCTTATTATAATAACTTAAAGATTGAATATGTATTTTTTGTTAAAACGTCAAGATTGTACTTAATTGTTAAGTAATTAATTTTATAAATAAAAATAAATTTTCGTAATAAGAAAAAATAATATTCTTTATTTAATCTTTTATTGCGATTTACTGTAATAATGTATTATAGTAAAATATATAATGACATAGAAAACAATTTTGTTGCACAAGAAAAGTAAATTCTTCAAATTTTTTCAAATAACGGTATTCACTAATAAAGCAAAGTTAATAAAGTTTTATTTATATATTAAGAATGTAACGTTTAAATATTATATATATTGATATATTCGATTTCAAATATGATAATAAGAAGCTGAGTCCATTAAAATAAAAATTATCATATTTATTGTATATTAACTTACAAAAAAAATTTATAGTTTTTAAAAAAATTTATAGTATTTAAAGATTAAAAATATAATAAATTTACACATAGTATATATTTTTCTTTATTACATTTTTCTCCTGAACTAATAATATCCTTTAGATGCAATTTTTGTTCTTCACTTATTTGTAATATCGCAGTAAAAAATGAAAAAAGAGATTACTATGTGTTACTATTTATAATAGGAATGGAAAGATCGACTGCTAAAGTTTGTAAGGACTCAGACAGCTTTTCATATAAAGTCATATTAGTATCGAAAATATCACGCACTGCAATGGAAGTCGTATTGTAATTTTCCAATATTCCTTCCAGCCACAATTGCCGTGGAGACTTATTATTTTCTGTTCTTAAACTATGAATATTCCATGCAGATTGAAATGATAATAACTTTTTATTAATAACATTTTTATAAATATATTGTATACAAAACCTGTGCGTGATGTTTTCAATATCTAATAAGCCTTGATCTTGTACAGAATATAATTCAGTGTAAATTGAATCACATACTTCTTTAAAGACATCCACCCATAATCTTTCAATTCTTTGATTATCGGACTGTACGCGGAAATGCATCTACGTTTACAGGCGTACGCGTGAGCTTGGCGAGCTTGACGTAACCTTGAGCCCCGGGATCAGGGCTGCCGTAAGGTTCCAAGGCAGGCGATGCGCTCTGGAGAGGTGAATCGAATGCCTCTCCAACCCCCGAGAAAACTCCGGGAGGCACGTCGTCGAAGCCATCCGGCCCCGTTTGATCAAGTCGAACGGGCCGGTGGCGAGGTGTCGTACCGTGTGACACAGGTGTTTACCGGGCACGGATGTTTTGGCTCGTACCTGTGTCGTATCGGGAAGGAGGACAGCGCACGCTGTCACCACTGCGATGGGGACGAGAACACGGCGCAACACACGCTAGAAGTTTTCCCGGCGTGGGCGGAAGAGCGTCGTGTCCTCGTCCAAAAAATAGGTGAGAACGATTTCTCGCTCTCGAGCATTGTAGCGGCGATGCTCGAGGGCGAGGAATCCTGGAGGGCGGTCTCGTCATTCTGTGAAGCGGTTATGCTCCAGAAGGAGGGGGCCAAAAGAGAGAGGGAGAGAATCACCGGCGGGCGCCGGGGGACTCTCGTCCGGGTGGGCGCGGACGTTGACGGCCGTGGGAGTCCGGGCGGTCGCCGGACCCCGAGAAACTCCCGGGAGGGGTCGGCGAGCGCCGGGACGATATCGGCCCCCGGAGGCTCGCGAGGCCCCGCTCGGTTATTCAGAAGGGCCCTGCAAAAATTATTGATCGTGATCTCGGGAGTGTGCGCGCTCCCAGTACGATCATGAGCGTGTCGCGGCTGCCTCGCGTGTTATCACGCGATTGGTCGTGATAACATGCACCCCGATTGCGCATAACCGGCTGGCCCGGCGTTACCGATTTTAGATCGCGACGATCCCGGGTCAGACTGGCGCGGATAGTAGCGTGTGATAGACGTGTGAGGACGATTTTCGTGAGCAGTACAAGCGCATGAGCGAGTGCGGAGAGATCCCGGACGAGAGCGAGGAGAGTGAGAGGTTTGCAACCGGACCTCGACGGATTCCGAGAACGATGCCGGAGAAGCCGCCAGACTCCTGGACTCCCAGGGAGAGAGCATCGTTGCCGGTGAGTTTATCCCACCGTATCGTAGCCACGCGTGTTTGAGATATCGGAATCGTGTTCTGCCGTTGTGGCAATTTTGGTATTATTTTTGCATTCGAGCTCCGCTCGAAATTTTAGTGTTTATCGCGTCGTCCTTAGCGTAATTGCGGTCACGTCGGCAAGCGATTCGAGCCCCGAAGTGTCCCGAATATTGGTTTCGCGGATTCAATTAGTATTGCGCGTTTTATACCGCATGTATCATCTCTCTGGAGATAGCGGCTCGGTAATACGGCGTAATATAATAGTCGCGAAATTTCTCGCCCGTCTAGCATTTCAGTCATGTATGCATGAATAGTCCGTCGCCGAGTGTGAGTGTGTCTCGCGATCATGTATTTTTTTTGTTAACTGTTGAGTGTGAGTGTGTTTCATGCGGATTTATTTCTGTTTATTATTTTGTCGAATTATAGGCGTAAAATGGACAAGCGATAGAGTGATTTTGCGGTTGGTGCGTAACATTGTACAGAGCATTGTGAGCTATATTTACGCAATGCATGCTTAAAAGTGCACTGGATGCATGTGATTGACGTATGGCAGGTTAAGATAGCGATATATTATCGATCCGCGAGGGGTCCGATAATCGATCCGGTATAATTGCGCTTGGGCATAGGCTCGACCGATCTTGATTTAACGGCGTCTTATTTTCTACGGCGCTAAGCCGTTTCTAACATCCAGTCTCGCTTCCGTAAATTTATCGACGCCGAATAATTCACCGCTTATCTTTGTCTATCCATCGGGACATAACTCTTCCAAATTAATAAAACTGTTATTTCCTTATTACGCTTGACGACTTTCTTTTTACGTGTATTTGTCGCTCTGTCGTTGTCATCTCTTGCCTCTATATCGCGTTCGTTCAACATAAGCTCTGCCCCTTTACCATTAGGTGAGATAGTCCGCCTGCGATGAAATTTATTTTTTTCCCCTTTTTTGCGCCTATCTCGCGTATTTAATGAATTGATACGTGCAAGACGTATTTGGCGCCCAATTAAAATTCTCGCGAGTTTTAAGGTTTCGTCACGGCACGCACGGAACACCTTTCATCCCGTTCCCTCCCGGCGTGTAATTATATCTCGATTCACTCTCTTTTTTATCGACGATCCCTTTTCCCGCATCTTCCTTCCGGCGAATCATACTCCCGTTCATTGGCGCAACCGAACATCCGCGCGATGGAAAGATCGCGACGGCGGACGCGCGCAATGTTTGACGGTTTGCGAAGGGAAAATTCGTCACAATATATACATATACATATACATATATGTGAAATAATAATTATCATATTAAAGTAAAGTAAAAGATGAAGTATTAAAAAATCTTACAAATAAGTTATTGTTGTTTATTATTTTATATTTAATTTATTTGAATCTATTTTTACCATATTTTGCGTTATATGATATACAAAAATTTCATATTTTATATAATTATATATAATAATTTTATATAATACTAACAGATTACTTTCTTATATTGTAATTATTATTATTCTTTCCACATTTTACAAGAGCAGTCGGGAGACGCCGTGCTAGGTATGTGTTCCGTGTACATACAGAAATGTACATGTGTGTGCGAGTGCGCGAGTATGTGCGTGCGTTTATGTGTCTGAGTGTGTGCGTAACGCACTATGTCCTGTGTGCGTATGTGAATGTGTGCATGAGTGTATGCGTGTACGCGCGCATATGTCGGTGAGTGCGTACGTCATATATGTTTCGTGCGTATCATGAGTCTGAATCACACTAGCGATTGGTGATTGCGTTCGGATTTGTCTCTGGATCTATAAACAAAGCAAGCTTGCTCTTTGATTGATCGATAGACAAACGCAAACGCATTCATCAATATAATTCAAGCTCATAACACGAGGTTTGTTTCGCGTTGCTCGCACTTCCTAAAAATTTCTGCACTTAAGCCTTGTCTACAATAGAGTCGTAAGTCGTAAAAAGTTAATCAATCGTATTTAATTATTCTTCTCTAAAGTCAAATGAGGTTGGTGAATTTTGTACGACTTGCGACTTACGATATTATTATAGACCAGGCCTAAAGTGAGATGTATATTTTCGGGCGTTAGAAAAAGAGAAAGCGAAAAGTCTCAGAAAGTGCCAGTAACAAACAAAACCAATTACGTTCACACCTTTTTTTTGTAACGGAGGGGAAATGCCTTTAAGCATACTCCGCTTCGATGGGTTCGAGGCGGGGTTATATGCAACTCCCCCCTAGCCCAAACGGCTAGGTAAATACCCACTAAAACCCCTCCGGATGGCCTGTACCCCGGCGTTAATGAAGACCTCTCCAGAAACTGACTTTGCACTTCGGAGAGGCCGTCCGTCCACGAGTCGTCTGTGCTGGGGAAGGGATATTACTCCTCCCACAGTGTCCCCGTTGTTAATAGGGACTCCAGCTTATATTGGGGGAGAGAAGGATCACTGCTCCTCTCACATCCATTTCCTGCAATCAGTGTGGCGGGAATGACGTGGTCGGGCCCGGGTATCTCGCCCGGACCGTCGGGATCAGCTTGGGGATAGGGCGCTTGCGACGAAATAAGCGAGCGCCCCCTCAATCAGCTGGGGCCCAGCGCGGGCGCAAGCAGAGTTGGATATAGCTGGACGCGTGTGTTGCGGCCTCCCGCGCCCCACCGTGGGTGGAAGGGGCCTCTGGAGACCGATACGGCCTCGGTGCCCACCGATCCCTCTCGGAGGTTTTCTCTCGGACCCCTCTTCCTAGAGCATAACTGCTTTACAGAAGGAGGAGACCGCTCTCTAGGATTCCTCGCCCTCAAGCATCGTCGCTACAATGCTCGAGAGCAAGAATTCATTGTCGCCTATTGTTTGGACGAGGATGCGCCGGGCAAACTCCCAGCGTGTGCTCGTCCCCGTCGCAGTGATGGCAGTGTGCGCTGTCCTCTTTTCCGAAGCGACACCGATAAGAGCCGAAATATCTGTAAACGGTAAACATCTGTGTCACACGGTACGACATCTCGCCATCGGCCCGTTCGACCCACTTGATCAAACGGGACCAAATAGCTTCGACAACGCGGCTCCCCGAGTTTTCTCGGGGTTTGGGGAGGCATTCCCACATCTCCAGAGCACGTCGCTTAGCTTGGAGCTTCACGGCAGCCCTGATCAGGATTAAGGTTATGCCGAGCCCGCCGAGCTCACACGTATGCCTGTAAACGCAGGCGTACATTTCTGCGAATAGCTCTACGGGCGGCATTCCCGCCAGCATTGTGGTTGCCATGTGCGACACCGTCCTGTATCCGCGGACGACTTTGATAGCCTTCTGGAATACCCGGCACAGCAGCGTCAAGCGCCTTCCGATCAGGGCGTCCGCGCAAACTGACGGGTCAGATTGGGCAGATGCCGACTCAGACTGATAGCCACTGATTCCGCCCTGAGGGCCAGGCGATCAAAGCCTGCCGCTACTAGCCGCATCCAGGTAGAGACCAAAATATTTGAGTTGGTCTACAACACGGACGGAGTGTCTCCCATCATGACATGGGCCTCCGCAGGGGGAGCGCCATGCTCCCCCCTTTGCATGAATAGCGCCTCAGTCTTACAAGGCGCTATCTGCAGAACCATGTCGTGGATGGCGCATACAGCGCACGCCACCGCTACGTTGGCTGTACGCACGGTCTTCCCCCAGATGTTTCCCCCGGCCAGCACTAATGTGTCGTCCGCAGACGACACTGCAGCCGGGGAGTCACCCAGAACCCGATTATACGCAAGGTTCCACAGAACGGGGCACAGTACGGACCTCTGTGGAACTCCGCAGTATATGTCGCCTCTGCGTAGTAGCACCCCTTTGTCCGGGTACTCCAACCACCCGTCCCGGAAATAGCTCCGGAGGATTCTCTACCATGCAGGAGGGAGGCTGAAGGTGACAGCGGTCTCTCCCGGGGGCGGCTCACTTGCGCACAATACAATTGGACACGTTGCATTTACGCATTGTGATGTTAGACACATAAAGTAGCTCACCGTTCGATTGGACACGTTGTTTTTGGACACAACACATGTTTTTGTATAAATTGAAATACATACACACGCATGTATGCATGTATAATTTTGAAATATTTTGACATTTATTATTAACTCCATTTGGTAAATAAATATTTGTTACAGTTTGTTTACACACAGTTTTGCGCACATTTCTTTTGCGCATATTTCTATTGCATACAGTTCTTTTGCACACATTTCTTTTGCACATATTTCGGGTCCGACCGGACACTGCAGCATGTACTTTGTAAGTTGTAAAGCGAGGTCCTGCAAGCCTACCGGCGGAGAGGGTGCGGGAGGGGAGCCTTCCGCCCCCCTTACACCTCTCCGTGTGTGTGTGTGTGTATGTGGGTGCGTGCTTAAGAATTGTGCGTAAAAGAAATGTGCGCAAAAGAAATGTGCACAAAAAATAGATGCGCAAAAGATATGTGCGCAAGAGATATGTCGACGCGCGAGCGAGCGTGCCGCGGAAAGTTGAGCGCGAAGTGAGACGGACGACGGACAGACACCCGCGAGTATCGAAACGCGATTAATCCTAGAACGATTATAATATGTACACTTGACACAAGACAGATTACGAGTGTCACACGATTGTAATCGTAATTTGCACGCGGCGGATGAACAGCAATAAATCGTCTGTCTCGGAATAACTCCGGTAGTCCCACAACGGCACTGAAATATATGAATATTTCTCCACGAAACCGAATTTCTATAATCACTAGAATAGCGTACACGCGTCGATTTTTCTTAGTGGAATGTCCCGAGCGGAATGTCCATCGGTTCGCTTTTATAAAGTCGCCTCCTCGAAGGATCCAGATGGCTCTCGAAATTTGCTCATTTCCGCCAACCGTTTTTGTGCGACTTGTTTGTTACGATTTTGTCTCTGGATCCTTCGCGAAGGGCAGCCACGTATATTTTGTATCGGGCCTTTTCGCTCGGGCGCGAATAACATGATCTCGAACAATGTGTTGTGTCCAAAAGCAACGGTGTTCAATTGAACAGTGCGCAAATGAAATGTGTCTAAACGAACTGTGCGCAAATGAAATGTATCCAATCGAACGGTGCGCAACTTTATGTCTAATAACACAGTGTGCAATTGCAACCTGTCCAATTGTACTGTGCGCAAGTGAAGGCTTCTCGCCTCTCCCATCCTACTCCAGAGCAAGGTGTTAATTGCGTTGCAGATGTCTAACGACATCGCAAGCACCACCCCGCACTCCTCCATGATGGATTCTGCAAGGGACGCGTAGATCGCGTCGACGGTCAATCGCCCCCGCGGAACCCATATTGATCCTGGTGAAGGTCCACGACACCCCGAGACGGGTACTGGACGAGGCGGTTCGCTAACACTCTCTCTAAGAGCTTCCCCGCTTTGTCCAATAGGTAAATTGACCTGTATGCAGAAGAGGCCTCTCCGGGCCTGCCCCCTTTTGGGATGAGGACCAACCTGACCCCCACCCAAGCCGGGGGAATACTGCTTGCCTGAGGCAGTTGTTGAACAACTGGGAGCTGATCCGGACCGCAAAAGCGTACAGCAGCGCACCCCGGAACCAGCTCACTTCTTCGGTGATTCCCCCTTTTCTGAAGGTGTCCTGCGTTGGATACACTCTTATTTGACTGAGCGGACTCAGGCGGTTAAAGATTGCGTAGAGGGTACAACTTCGTCCCGTCAGGGTTGGGATGCCGCAAGGCTCTGTGTTGGGATCTTTACTTTTCACTCTATATTTAGCTGATTTTAGTCATGTGGTTAGATGCCCACCCCTTTTATTCTTTCAGGCTGAGTGAGTAGGGGCTTAGCTGTGTGCCAAATCCCTGCTCGCTCCCCTGTTTTTATTATATGAGCACTTTGTATTTTTATATTACATGTTGTGTGGGCCTGTCTGTTCGAGTGTAAATGCCACGTATCCGAATATTGTATTTTACTCGAGTATGAATGTGTCGCGATATACCATTTTATTTATATATATTATCAGCCGCGTACGCGCCCTCGGGCCCTTTTTAACATACGACCCTCCATCTGTGATTGGCCCGGGGACGAAATGCTGTGATCTAGATATGCATTTCCCCGGTCTGTCAGCTGGGGCAATTATATTATCTCCGTTTTATATCCGCGACCTGGGAGAGGTTAGTGCTCCTCCAGCGCTTAGTTTTTATGGCCCACTGGCGGGGGGGGGGGGTTCTTTTGTCCCCCATCCATAATTATATTATATTATAAATATCTGCGCGCGGCCAAAGGCCGAATTTTATGTATACGCACCCCGGGGGGGCTTGTCTCCCCAGGGAACATTAACTGCAATAAACGGCTTTTATCTGTTCTTATCAGCTTAATATCTGATGCAATCCCCATAGGGGATTCAGAATATTAACCGTTTGGCTGCTGACGTATTTTTTCGGACATATGCCAAAACTGCAGCACTAATTGCTCGTGTATGGGAAAAAACGTAAAACACTTTTCGTACGATAAAGTCACTTGTATTACTTTGCAACAACAAAAATTAAAAAATACCAATTGTTTACATAAATTTGTTTTAATTAATTTTAAGTAGATTGAAATATGTAATATTATTACAACAATTAAAAATCGTATGCTCCGCAAACGCAAGGTGCTTCACTGGACACACAAATTCTAGTGTTCTGGATCAGCATTATTACGCTCTCCGCAGTCTAGGCATCGAAAAAAAAGAGGAGCGCTATCGCGCTCTTCGCATTTTTGGCGTAACATAAGAAGAGCGCTCGTCAGCAGCCAAACGGTTAAACTGATTTTTGGAGCCTAGCGCGTGACCGGAGCTTACTCCGACTCTGCCGCGAGTCGGCCTGGCATTGCAGTGCCGCCAGGAACAGTCCGATTAACCTATAAAAGTTAATTTGTAGGTTAGGTAACCGCGGCAGATAGCCTGCGTTGCACTTAGGTACCAGGAGTCAGTGATTTCTGGATCTCCGGGCACCCGCGTGCATTACTTTTACCGCGCGCAGGTGAATTTTTATTTTTTTATTTATATATATTTTTTTTAGACTTAGCTCAAAGAAGCATTATATTTATTCATATATTTCGAGTGTGTGTGTCGCGTATATTTTTTATTAATATTGCCAAGAAGCGACATATAAATTTTTCTTTTGTACGGTCGCCGATCATCGTTTTAAGTGAAGTGCCGCGATGCGAGTATCCCGTGAGGTTTAGTGGTTAGGAATCCCACGCGACCTGGAGCTCTGTGCCATAGAGTTCTATTTATTTGTGACTATTTATTTGTGTATCTTATTTTTGTATATTTGTGATGGCACAGAGTCCGCCCCGTGTTATCGTGCTCGCATACCACTTGGCGGAGCGGCTTCATTGTCCGCGCTGTCAAGGGGGTGCGAGTAACGTCATAAGGTCCGTGGGATCCTTTAGTGATTAGGCTCACCTTGTGCGCCATTTAAAAAAGCATCACCCGGGGGATACAGTGACTTATGAGTGCTCCGCGTGCCAATACAGGGGGACCGGTAAAGTCCCCCTAAGGACGGTAATCGCGCAATATAAAAAAGAGCATGCGGAGCCCCCCCGGGAAGAGCCTGGTCGCGCTATGACTTCTGGGGCACAAAGAACGTTAAACAATAGTGGTGGGCTTGTGAATGCGCGGACCCGGGCACCCGCTGCATCGTCTTCGGCGGCGGCGCACACCGGAGCATCGTCGCGAAGCCGGACGCCCTCGCGGCCACCCACCTCTTCCGCAGCCACCTCAGCAACAATGAGGACACCACCTGCAACAACATCATCTACGAGGAGCACCACAACACCTGGAGCAGCAGGAGAGCCCCCCACATACTGATGACAAATAAGGTCCGCCATCTTGAATATGGCGCGCCTTATCTGTTGTAGCGACGGTCCTTTTCACAGCGGCGCGTTCCGTGGCGGCCGTCATGGCGGCGACATCCAAGATGGCCGCCGCCCGTGTTGGTAACAGCGAAGCCGCCGACGATGATGTCCTTGTTGACGGCCCCGCTGCTGTGACGTGGAGGATCACACGGGGGCATAACGAGTTTGAGGAGGACTCCGCACCTCCCCCCCCCCATCACCACAGGGGAGATTCAATAACAACTAGGAGTATGCGGAGGTCACCGAGCGCGCATCTCGTAAAGAGCGACGTGGCAAGGCCGGTGTACTTGCCCCCCAGGAGGTCGCCGAACACTATTTCTCCATCATTCGGTGGTCTGGGGGGCACAGGAAGGAGGACGCCCGACATCTCAGGGAGGGCCCATCACCAGGAGTCGGGCGACTCGGGCGTCCAGCGTGCCGGCCGAGAAGATCGTCACGGAGATGGTGCCCCTGGCCCGAACATCGGCCAGAGGTGTGCTGCAGGGGCCCCCAACGACCGGGAGGAAGGACCATGGGGTCCAGCCGGCAATTCCATCCCGTGCCGGCACGTGACCTATGGCCGCGTTGACGCAGAGCACTCGCCGCCTCCCCGGATGACCCCCCCCCACGCCGACTTCCATTTACGGCGTGGCTCCGGGGGTCGTAACACCACTCATGGTGCCCGCGGCGTCGGGATCCGCCACCTTAACCACCTGCACGGTGACAGTGACGACGTGCGTGGCCCCCGTGATGTCCACGGGGTTCCCTGCGGGGAGGGGCGCAACTCCATCACCACCGGCGCGCCCCTCCCCCTCCCTATCATCCAAGAGGTGTCACCGTGCGAGGTGGTGCAGTGACCGGCGCGCCTTGCCCTAAGGAGAAAGAGGTCTCAACCACCACCATCTTTAGGGCCACAGCGGCGGTCACCGAGGGAAACGGCGCCGAGGACTACTCCCCCAACACCATCATCGGGGGAGGAGGGGTACTCAGGTGGGCCATGGAGGACAGTTATTGTAAAGGACACCACTCCGGGGAGCAGTACCCTGTGGTCCATCACCTATGCAGGTACACGCTACAAAACCGCTCCATTGTATAGCGACGTTGACCCGAGACGAGCGATGGAGCGCCTGCGGGATCTTATATGCAGGACTGGTCGCACCAGTAAGCTCACCATCCTTCCTAAGAGCTGCCTAGTCCGCCGGTCCGCACATTCGCGTCCGACTCAGCAACTCCGTTGCTTACCTTCGCGTCCACGAGGACCACGGGGAGTTCTGTCCATTGTAACCCGACCCGGATACATGCCCTGACCCTGTTATGGGCGGAAGTTTGGGAGGAAAATTTGGAAGGGCTAGGATGGTGGCGAGGAGATAACTCAAGAGTCATTGGATATAAGATTGGAGACCTACCTATTTAACCTCTAACTTAAAACTACAACACGTGAAATCATTCGAAAGTGCGATTTCTCCGAGAAGTTTACGGGACCGCACCTTCATGGCCGAAGACTCCGACTTCCCCAGCTGAACGATCTTTCCCTAGACAAAACTACGACTACGATTTAAGATTCGAATCTCTTCAACCAAAGGGACTCGCAACAAAAATCTGCGAATGCTACAAAAGCCTCTGAGCTCGACACGAAGAAGTGTGCCGCCTCCGGCCATTTCCATTCGCTCTGTGGAATTAAATTACGCAAAGTCTCCCTCTGCGCGTCAAAGAGCGGACAGTCCAACAAGAAGTGTTGAACCGTATCTATTTCACTCCCGCATATGCACGCATCACTGTCCACAAGACCGAGTGGTTCGAGCCGCGCCCGGAAATCTCCGTGTCCAGTGAGAACTTGCGTGCTCCAAAAATTTGTTTGAAAGGACCGTGCAACCAATCTGTGGCGTATATCCTTAAAGAACGCAAAAGTAGTACGACCCTTGGAGAAAGAGGACCATTTGGTCTGCCACATATTTATCGCCTCATCCCTGATTTCTTCAAACGCGTTTTCCTTCCCTATTTCGGTGGATATTTCTACATTTCCTATCTTGGCGTTTTCCCCTATTCTAATTTGGTATCGCGCAATATTTTCCCGGAGTAATATGTCAACTGGCATTGCTCTCGCAACGTTACAGAGCGAGTCCCACGAAGCCGTGCGATATGTGCCTGTCATCGAAATCAAGACACTGCGCTGCAGGGCTTTTAAGATCCTAATATCACTCTCTGTACACAGGTTGGCCCACCCCGCAGCGGCGTAAGCTACTGTCGATGCAAACACGCCCGGTAAATTGTCGAGAGTGCCCTAAAACGCAAGCCCCATTCGGCTCTAGCTAATCTACCTAATTTTTAAAAAAGCAACCCGACTTTGTTATTTAAGTTATTACAGTGTGTTCTAACTCATAAATTTATCTAAATTAACGCCAAGATATCTAACTGTTTGTTTAAACCCTATTTTCGTGACTTTAATTTTTATTATTGGCGACATAGTTTCGAAATTCGCGATCGTTTTATTACTTTTGCGCTTCCTATCCGGATGTGCTCCTCTCTGTCTATATACTGGATTTCGCGTTATCGCGTCGCTCCTTAGTATTATTGCTTCCGTTTTCCATTCGGAGATTTGTAATTTCGCGGACTCGCACCAATTTACGATTGCGTCGACTACTCGTTGGCCTTCCGTTTCGATTTCTCTACGCGAGTTACCGTCTATAACGACGACGAGATCATCCGCGTACGCGGCAAACCGGTTTTCGACCATGCTCTCCAGAAGCCGTAGGAGACCATCGAACATAAGGTTCCAGCAGGCCGGACCGAGGACGGAACCTTGCGGACACCCCCTCGTAGCCCGCTTGGAAACCTCCGTGGAACCGAACGTGACTCTAACTTTTCGATTATTAAAGTAACTCCGGAGTACTTCGAATATATTTCGCGGGCAATTCCGTTTTTTTAAGCTATCCAGTACAAGGGGCCACCAGACATTGTTAAAGGCTCCGGAGATGTCGAAAAGAAGCGCGACAGTGTACCTCTTTTCGGAGGCCGAAACTATACGCCGCAACTCCACAACAGCATCCTCCGTCGACCTTCCGGGCATGAACCCAAATTGATCGGGCATGAAACTCGATCGGAGACCTTACCCGGCGCCAGTGACGTGTCCATGAGGTGAGTTTTGAGAAGTTTCTCGAAAAGTTTCCCTACCACGGAGAGGAGACAGATGGGTCTATATGATTTCGGGTCCCTCTCGTCCTTATCCTCACCTTTCAGGAGAATTCGAAGTGAACCCTCCTTCTAGATAGAGGGAAAGACGCCCCACTGGAGGCACCCGTTATAAAGTTTGATGAACTGATCGGGAATTAACCTACAAGCGACCTTCAACACCGTGACCTCGACAAGGTCCAATCCCGGTGCCTTATTATTTTTAAAAGTTTTAACCGCTACAACCATTTCTGCCGCCGTGAAGAGTAGGGCGTCGGCTGTATTTGGGGAAATTATAGAGGATAGATGAATTTCACGCTGCTTGGGCGTGCCATCATTTTCCCGGTCATTTGGAATGTGCACATCAAGGAGATAGCTGGCGGTCTCCTCTAATGTCTTTGTGGAATATTCGCCACACCGAAGTGTGCTAAGCACCCCCTCAACTCGAAGTTTTTTCGCCTGTTGTTTGTAAACGAAACCCCAGGGCTCCGAGTTACTGTGTGATGTGAAACGACGAACTTCCGCCAACTCGCAAGCTTGGCTCTCCTCACCTCTCTGTTGTACTTTCGCAAAGAAAAGCGATATTCCAACTTTAAGGCAAGCCGAATGGATTTGTCCTGCTCTCTCTGAAACGCACGCTGTTTCCTATATACTCTTTTTTTGAGTATGGTTAGTTCTACCGTCTACCACGGGTTGGACTTTCTAAAACGCCTTTTCCTTGGCACTGATGCCAAACAAGCTTTGGTAAGAACCGTTGACAGAGTTTCTGCCATTTCTTCTACTCGAATCGCAAAGCATAAGTCGAGAACCTTCAGTTTTGATCTTGAAAGATCAGTCAGGCTCTCAGCGAACCGCTTCCAATCAGCCCGGCGAATGTCGAACCTCATGTTTGCGGCACCCTGATTTCTACCCGACCCCTTTTTGATACTCTCAACCTAAAGTCGACTGCGTTGTGGTCGCTGGTCGTCCAGTCTTCCAATCGCCGATGAACTGATTCATAGAGGGCGACGTTAAGGTTACGTCGATGAACGACGAGCCTCTTGTCGTCCAATAGGTGTGTCCCTGTCCAGCGTCATTTACCACATTTATGCCAAATGATCGGATGAGGTTTTCAAATTTTGCACCTCTTTCGTCTGTTCTCTGGGAACCCCAGAGTGACGACCGAGCATTGGCATCAACGGCGACTAGCAGTCTCTTCCCCCTCAGCGAATGAAACACTATTTCGAGGTGACTGAGGTGTTTCTCTATCTCGTCGCTATGCTGGAAGTAGCAAGATGCAACACAGAAAAAGAAATCACGTATGACTTGTATAATTAATCTTATAAGCAGTGTACATAACATACTCGTCGAAGAATTAATCGCGTCTCGATACTCGCGGGTGTGTTTGTCCGTCGGCCGTCTCATTTCGCGCTTGTCTTTTTGGAGCACGCTCGCTCCCATGTTCACACATAACTTTCGCGCACAGATCAGTATATGTATCAATAGAGCTAAGAATTTGAGGATATGAATTGCATGCAATATTGTTAGCAATAATCACTTATAATTATAAAATTATTGTAACCTTGATATTTTTGCATTAGAATTTTTCTATATTACTCCTACAATATATTAGTATTATATAAAGTTTGTCACCATATATGTATATATAAATTGATTCTAATATCTCTGTTCATATATGAAATAATTATATAAAAATTATAAATGTAAATGTGCGTGAGTGAACGTGTGAAAGTGACGAGTCAGTAAAGGGTGAAATTAATATACAGAACTGTGAGCCACGAAACGTCTGTATTAAAAATAATAAATAATTACAAGCGTTAATTGAGTCTAATTAAACAGTACAATTCCCGCGAGCGACGGGAAGCTCCGCGAGTGGCGGCGGGTTCCGCTAGCGACGGAAAGTTCCGCGAGCGACGGAAGGAATTTTGTAACAAATATTCGCAAGCTACGAATATTCTCAGAAACGCGTAAATTCGCGAACCACAAGCGATGGTGTGTAAAGAAAAGCGAGCTTCTTTAACTTTACAAAGTGAACGTCTTCGTACAAAAATTCACACACTTTCACGGAAAGATCTCGATCGAGTGCGAGCGGCGGTTCCCCGAGAGGGTTTATATACTGCCGTGAATTGAAAAAGTTCCAGAATTTTCGAGAGGTGGTTTTTCAAACGATCGGGTCAACTATAACGATGATTTGCGATAATGAAATTAAAAATGTTGTATTTTTGTCTCTCTCGGGTGACCGCTGCGAGGCTCGGTATCATATCGATGCCGCGAGGCTTCTCGTGATTTGCTGTGCGAGAATGACAGCGCGATCTAATAGGTGCTCTGTTTGGGCCGGCAGCGAACGCGCTAAATTTAAGGAGCGCTTGAGCCGCGCATTATCGCGGCGCCGAGAATTCGCGCAGTTAGTTGCTTG
This sequence comes from Cataglyphis altisquamis, assembly GCA_039654385.1. Taxonomy (NCBI): domain Eukaryota; kingdom Metazoa; phylum Arthropoda; class Insecta; order Hymenoptera; family Formicidae; genus Cataglyphis; species Cataglyphis altisquamis. Next base: position 1,099 of record JBCEZW010103302.1, on the reverse strand, counting down.
CATTTGCGAGCATTGAGTTCGATTTCAAACAGTAAATAAAATTTAATAAAAATTTAAATTAAATTAAAATAATATATACAAATATAAATTTAAATATTAAATAAATCAGTTTATTTGATTTTTTATTAATCTCAGGAATTTTATAACTTTTATTAAAAAAATAGTTCTGTCAAAAACTATTTTTGTTTTCTCCAATTTACAAAATTTACTAAGAAAGTAAATGTAAAATAATTTTATAATAATTATTTACAAAAAATATTAGAATCAATTTTTTTTAAATAAAAATTTAAATTAGGATATCTTAATTATTCATATATACACATATATATATATGTATTTATAAAATAAAATTAATTTATTTTTAATTTACAATATTGATGTTTTTATTAAACTATATAAATTTTGATTTAAAATATAAGTAAAGTAATAATAATTAGTTAATAAAATAGTAGAAAAAAGGTTAATAAATTAAATAATTAAATAAAGAAATTAAGGAAAAATTAAATAAAGAATTTAAGGAAAATTTAATTAATGTTGATATTTTAATTTTTGCATATTTGTATATAACTATTTTAATTATATTAATTTTTATATATAAGTTTATATTGGTGGTATTAATAGTGGAATTAATAATTTTAAATATTTCTTTTATTATATATATATAATTTTTAAATTAATAAATATAGAAATATATATAACTTATTATTTAGTATTTAGGGTTTGTGGGGGAGTTTTAGGTTTGACATTGTTAATATTAGTTGTACGATTTCATGGAAATGAATTATATTATTTATTTAATATTAGAAAATTTTAAAATAGTTTTTGATTAATAATAAGAATATTATTATTGTTATTATTATTATAAATTAAAAAAATTTAATAAAGAAAACATTTATGATAAAAATTTTATTTATAGTTGTATTTATATTTTTTATATTAACAATAAAAAATTTAAAGGTTATATTTTATTATATTTGTTTTTTAATAAGATTATTTTTTTTATTTAAATTTATATTTAAGGATTTAAGGGGATCCTTAAGGTCTGTTTTACCGATCAAAACGCGAATATTAAGTTAAAGTGCATAATCTTTTTGTTTAT
>JBCEZW010082569.1:0-33826 GCA_039654385.1 Cataglyphis altisquamis | reverse complement strand
GACTGGCGCGGATGCGTTTTCCGCGCTCAGCGATCGGAGAGGGATCCGGCGGACGTGCGCGGGACGGCAACGTCACACCATATATATATATATATATATACATTATCAGCATATTATAAGTAACAAAATAATTTCTGCATGTTGATATTAAAAAGTTGATAATAATAAGTTTGGAACTTTATATAAATAAAAGTATAAATATATATTATCATTTTTATATATTTATATCTTATTAGTATTTTATTAGTAACAAGATGGATATTAAAGCTTGATAGTTTATCAGTTAATTATCGTATAGAATAAGTGAAACTTTAAATGCTCGATTATCAATTATTAGATGTATGAATCACAAGCGATCATATAAATCGTAAGTTATAAAGTAAGAGCTATTACATTTTAGAAAATACTGCTAAAAAAATTGATAAAAATTTTTATTATTTAATATTTCCAGAATTATTCCATTGCAAATTTTGAATTTGGGGATACCTTGTATATAACATATGTGTAATACACAAAGATAATACAATTATTATTAATTATACAGTGTTCGAGATTGCAGCAATCTCGAACTTAGCATGTTGTGTTGCTGCTCGACCGCGTCGTCGCCGCGCGCGCGATGCGAAGTGGCGTTTCTGCGATCGAGGGAAAACGTGCGGCATCAACAAATTCCGTCGCCCTTCTCGAAGGATCTCAGATGAAATTGTGACAAACAAGTCACAGAAAAACTGTCAGCGGAAATGAGCGAATTTCGGGAACCTTCTGGATCCTTCGAAGAATCGACGATCTTATAAAAGCGAGCCGACAACCGAGCTCGGCGCAGCCCGCTAAAAACAATCGACGCGTACACGCTATGCTAGTGATAACAGAAATTCGTTTTCGTGGAGAAATATTCGCATATTTCAGTGTGACTACCGGAGTTATTCCGAGACAGACGATTTATTGCTGTTCGTCCGCTGCGTACGAATTACAGTCGTATAATTAACGTATAAGTAATCTTATAAGCAGTGTACATATCATATTCGTCGTAGAATTAATCGCGTCTCGATACTCGCGGGTGTGTTTGTCCATAGGCCGTCTCATTTCGCGCTTGTTTTTTTGGAGCACGCTCGTTCGCACGTTCACACATTCGCGCACAACAGAATAATCCATAATATACATATAAATAATTGATTTTATATAATTTTTTCGTAAAATAGAAATAATATTTTTGTTTTTATGAAATTAATTTAATAATATAAAAATAATGTTTTCATATTGTTTTGGTCATAGAATATTAATTTATAAAGATAAACATTTATAAAGATTAGTTTTCATTTTTATCATTACGCGATATCTATAGCAATCAGTATATAAGTGTGTATGTATCAGGCAGTAAGTCAGCTGTACGCACACACATACATGGAAACAGACGCACGCGATCGTATCAGTGCGCGGCAGGCTCAGTCTCAGTTTGTCGCATGTGTATTGTACATGCGTAATAAGAGATTATCGCGAATTGTTATAGCACGTTATTATAACTTGAAATTTTTTGTGTGTACTACTTTTAATATATGGTGTGTGGGAGCGCAATGAGACGCAAATATAATGAGAAAAGCTTGCCTCTCTTATTATATTAGTATTTTAAAATACTAGTTACTGGTATAGTATAACTACTAGTTAGCCTGAGGCGATTCGTGAGCTGGTTGTTTTTTCATATCAAATGCGTTTTGCATGTGCGCTTTGGTTAAAAAATAAATGCCAGAGGTGATCAATTCGTGAGTTGGTTATTTCACACAAGATGCAATTTGCATGTGTGTTAAAAAATAAATGCCAGAGGTCAATCTGTGATCAATTTGTGAGCTGGAGAGAATATTTTGGAAACATCTCAAAATATGTGTACTTATGTCCTACTAATATATAAACATTCACACATTTATGTGGTAAATAAGTTTGCAATACTGAGCTCTCGATCATATCGATTATATCGATATACTAACGATGATAAATATTTATTATCGTATTCATAAAACTTATCGTGATATAAAAACAAGACAAAAAAATATTTAAAAAAAAATCTCAATGCGAAGATTATCTTTATTGCAGAAACAAAAAAAATATATGGTTGTGTCTCACAAGAATAGGCAATGGAGAGGCCTACTCTTTATTTACAATATTCAAGATATTCGAATATTCAATATTCAAAATATTGTAAATTCATTATTTTGTCGCGATTGAGCTCCCTCCCGCACCCATTTCGCCGGTAGGCAGGGTGGACCTCGCTTTATTTACTGTTATGCCTCGCAGAGAGGCACTGGATTTTTCGGGATTCACCACTAAGGCTTTAGGAGCCAAGGACCGGGTTGAGAGCCGTTTGATTGGGAAAGTATATGTTTTTGTTTTAAATAAATTATTTTTATTCTTCTATATTGAGTCGCTTCTTTTTGCCTGTCGTTTCCCTTCACAACTGTGCGTATCACAGTATAGAATTACGTCAGCGCGAGCCTGATATCACGGTCACGGTCGCAAAATCAGCTGTGATTCGTTCGAGTAACAATTCGTTTCGCGGCTAGACTAGAGATTCTTTGAGTTAGGTTGATTGCGGTAACTGTCCAATATTACTCGTTAATAATGACTGCTCGGCGCGTATTCGCGGTGGTATCTTTTATTGTCTCTGTTTGGTTGAATTTTTGAAGGAGATCCCTTAGCGACATGATCATATATGGTTGTATCGCTTGTTTCGAATCGTTAGTCCGAAATGCAAGCTAACATCGTTCGATCGAAATTCTTTGCATTTCCGGTGGTTCGATCCTTTTTGCAATCGCTTAGCCTCGGCGCGTGACTCAGAGTTTCATACAGCGCTGGTAACATTATACGTCTTTCACGATCTCGTTAACTCGTGTTAAGAAATATTTCTTTAAATTCTTTAATATTAATAATAATTTGGTTATAGTTATTTGGGCTATAACATTACAAAGTACATGCTACAGTGTCCGATCGGACCCATACCGGGAAAGATACATAGCTTTTTTCTATAGCTTACATTCCATTCTCATACGACGACGTGCGCTATAATGACAATATGTTCTTTTATTGTGTATTATCAGAATAAAATGCATTTTATTTTATGCGCTATCGGAATAATGCGCGATTTACTTTGTGTGCTAATGGGAATTGCGCTATTGAGAATTACGTTTAATTTTATGTGTGCTATCAGAATATGGGCTATAGAGAAAAAGAAAGTCAAATTATGTGTGCTCTCGGGATAATGCATTTAACATTTTGTGCGTTATCGGGACAATGTTTTTTTATTGCGTGCTATCGGGATAGTGCGCTACTTATTTTGTGTGTTAAAGAGATGCATGAGCTATCGAGAATTACGTTAAATTTTATGTGTGCTATCGGAATGTGGACTATCGCACCGTGCGTTAACGGGACCGTCCCCTCGATCTCGTCCTTCTTCACGGCGCGTAACGCGAAATCGACGTTACTCTTGCTCGTCGCGTCGGCGTCTTTCTTCGGCGAGGCTAGACGTCTTATCTTGCGCTCTCTCGCGTCGTACTCGTCGGCAGAGTTCGCGCACAGTGCACATAATTTCGCAGGGATTCGATAGTCGGGCGTAATTCTTCGACATTATTGTCGTGTTTCTTCAGAGATATGCCGAATTTACTCATGGACATCGCGCATGATTGCGACGGTCGCTGACGCGACCGTTCGATTTATAGGATCACGCTTCGCGAAGCTCCTGGACTATCGATAGAATCTCGTTATCGTGAACATTGTTTGCAAGTTGACGCGAAGCGTCTAGTAATCGCAGACGATTCACTAATTCGTTCGGATCGTCTCAATGAATGTAATCGATTTTATTCCCCGTGACTCGCATGATCGATGGTACGCGGCCCGCGCCCGTCTTCGCGCAGACGTACTGTAAAAGTGGAGCGATGACGTGTTTGTACTTGTATCCTTTATTTCCTAAAACGGGATTACTAGCTTTTTTGTCGCGTCTGTGAGCGTTCGTCGTTAATAGCATATTTCTATATTTTATCATTCTTAGTGTATACGAGATCGCTGAGCATTCTCTTGAAAATCAACTCGTACAAACCGGGAATACCTGATCCCATTTATAAGTATGGAATCGACGCCTATGTCGAAACGCTTATCCCGAGCATCGCGCCGTCCTCGTCGATATACACTCCATAAACGTGATCGATCTCACTCAACCTTTTCCGCTGAGAAGAGTCCCCACGTACTTTCGTCCCAACGATCCTAGCTGACCGTGCAACATTTCGCGACCTTGAGAAGTTCGAAGAGTTCGTTTAACAAATGTTTCGAGCGTCGAGGGCGATTCAAAATCCTCGAATATCTCCGTTTCGCCCAACGCAAGCGGATCTCTCTTGAAAACGTATCTAATGAAGTAGATACATTTTCCAATCGACATCTCGTTCGTATTCGTTTCGCTTCGGGCTTTTCTCGCGTAGAAATCAGTGGTTCCTCCATCTTTCATTTTTCATTGACGCTCGTCATAGGATCAGCGTCGACCTCCTCGCGTTTGAACTCGCATCTCGCTTGTTTTGTTCGGTGCGTTCGGCAATGCGACGCAGTGGCTAGACGATTGGTTTGAAACGAGTCTCCATCGAGCGTCCTCGCTCTCCATCTTGCTGGTTTTCAACGCTTTGTGTTTTCTACGAATCGAAGCGCGCGTCTTAGCTATCTCTTTTGTCGTCTTCTCTCGCTCGCCGATATCTTTCGTAGCCATTGTAAAGGGATCGATCCTTTCTCGTTCGCTCGCATCCGCAATTATTGATCGCTCTACGATACGGCGAACTCGTTAAATCCTCGTATGTATCTGCCGTTGCGAAGCGCGCTGTCTTTGTCAACCACTAAAAACCCGTACCTGTGCTGCCAACACGCGCGACACAACGCGTGAAAGTCATCGTATGACATATCGGTGTTCGCGTGATCGTTGTACTTGTGACGCAAATTCTGTTTAAACAGAATCAGCAGATTCGCGTTACCTCGTATTAAGTGTTTCGGTATCTTAGCGTACGTTTGACACAGATAAAATCGACGTTTGAATATTGACCCATAGCAAAGTACTCCCTGACAGTGTTCTGTTTATCGCAAGCTACGTCATCGAACACGAATATTGAATTTGGAAGCGCTTCGCTAAGTGGAATAATGTCGGAGTTATTGGAAAATGTGAAATAACCGATATCCTCCATTGGTGCTAATAAGTTTTTTCTAAATATTTATATTTTGGTTGTTGCAACGATTTCAAGTAAACGTTCTCGAAGCTCAAGCCGTGGGGGTTCTTCAGTAAACTTATCAGCGCGGTCGTTTTACCGCAATTAGAAAGGCTGCAAATGACGCAACGAATAGCGCTCGGCAAGAAACGGCCATGTTTGCGTGTTCCCACGTCGTTCAACGATCGCGCTCTACCGTCCAACTTCGTCACTTTTATTGCGAGCGACGCACGAAGCGTATCCCTCTCGACTGTCGCGCGCGTGCGCGATGTACTCGCGAAGTGGGCCGAGATCCTTTTATTACTCCCGACTGTTGCCAACCATAGGTTGGCGAAAGCGAGGGAGTATGCGTTTCACTGAGTTCGAATCCTTTGTTATCGGGTTCTCGATAACTACAGCGTAGTTTGGTACTATCTTTTAAACATAAGTTTGTTATTAATAAAGGAAGATAAAGCGTACTATTATCGTTATTTATTTTGTTAATAAAAAGTTAAAAATTAATATTATTTTGTTTAGACGATTTCTCATTGGTTGCCGAGTGAATCTAAGAAGCAAAATGATTTACCAATGAGATTTGTTCTAAGCATCCGTTTAGGGTATTCCCTCCCTTACCAACTTATTAGTTGGTAACATTTGTAATTACATTTTGAAGTGATAATGGCGAGAAAGACGTTAGGTTAGACGTAATCTGTCACACGTGTATTGTGTTTGTCAATAGTGCATAGTGTGAGACATATAGTGGAAGAATAATTATTATTATATTACATGCGGATATATCTCAAGAAAATATGAATTTATAAGTAAGTTTTCTTCCTTCTTTTTCTTCCTTCTTTTTTTTTCTATTTATGATTATTTATTGTTTTTTTGCATTTCCATGATTATTTATTTATTTATTTATTTATTCTGTATAGGAAGAAAATATGATATGCATAGAAAATATGAACATTTTTAAAAAAAGTAACTTTTTTCAATAATTAATTTAATTATTATAATAATTAATAATCTTCTGTGTAGATATAATTAAGGTCTATGCAGACAGAAATATACTTACATAGCTACGTAGAAGTTTATAGCTATGTAGAAGTTAACGTATATGAATTTAGATATTATTGTTATATATAATTTTATATATTATACATATTGTGGCGAACTATCGCCACCGCTAAGTAAGAAGCGCAAGCCTTAGCAAGGCGCGCGAATATTGAAGCAGGGAGCGTAGCCCTTATCAAGGCGCGCGACACCAGGACCCACGCACTAAGCACGTATACACCGGCTCAGGTAGTCAAATACCTAGCCGCGAGGCGGCGATTTGGGTAAATCACAAACTCGCTATCAGGAAACATTGAGAGCAATATATAGGGCAGCGAGACGGCCGGAGAAATCAGTCTGCTCACAATTTCGAGCGCGTTAGCATTAGATACGTGAGTACGACTCTTTTGATATCCGTTTAAGGCGGTCTTACGCTGGTGAACAGCAGCAGATTAAGTCAGTCTACGCAACCATCGTCACTTCGCACACCAGGATCCAAAGAACGGTGCAAAGCGGACGAGGACCACACTGACGTCCTACAAGCTATCGAAACCAACATTGGAGAGTATCACAGGAATATTTCCCGTTGAAGCTGCTAATACTCTCTCCGGCACGTTACACTCGACCTTCGAGGAGCCTACCGGCACGTTACACTCGACCTCCGAGGAAGCCTCCCGGCCACTTGGGACATCCGGCTCCGGCGCTATACCTCGCCGTCATACCCGGAGACTGTTCCAAAGATTCTTTCATCTCTGACTCGCACTCTTCCTAGGAGTGATACGCGGAAGGACCAACAGGAGCAAGTAACACAAACACAACACTGCATCCGCATCCATCGAGGCACACAACATATGCTTCGAGCGGAATAAAGCCGGTCTCACAATCCTCCGACTCCGATTTGGAGAAGACCACCAGGATCGCTGCAACTCAGACAAAGATACCATATAAACCTCCAAAAACAGCGAGGAAATGCAAAACAAAAAGGCTAAATCTTCACGGCAGTGGACGAAGACCACGCCGAGTATCTCATGGTGGGTCATTAGAGTAGCCGCCAGGAGCGGCGCAACCGGCCCTTCTCAGGGCCACACAAATCATAGTTGTACTGATAATTCGAGAATATATTTATTGTTGAACATAGAAGCAGTGCACTCATTTTGACATCCTTCTACAGAACACTTCCAAGCAATCTCCACACATATATATTTATATTATATATTATGTGTGTAGATTTACATTTCTAAAAATAATTAATAAGTTTCTATGTATATATAATGTCTAGGCAGACAAAAATATACTTACACAGCTACGTAGAAGTTTAAGCTATGTAGAAGTTTACATATATGAATTTAGATATTATTGTTATATGTAATTTTATATATTATTCATATATACATTTTTATATATTATACATATATTTATATTTTATATTATATGTAGATAACCTTGTGTAGTTATAATTGTCATATGTAAGTTTATATAATATATTGTTTGCATAACCATAATTATAGCTACATAGAAGTTTATGTATATGAATTTAGATTTTTTTTATTGTGATCTCTCTCTCTCTCTCTTGTTTTCTATATATATATGTCAAGAGGTTTCAGGACGTTTTCTAAACATATCATTTTTATGGATAATAATGTAGTAAATTCTGTTTGGAATACTTTTAACTAAAATGACAAATATTCATTTATTTAACGTTTGCATTCTATAGGTCTGACATTTATTAATAATTTTTGATCAATTTTATGTTGTAAAATAAAAATCGATAAATAATGTACAATTTTTTTCGTAAGCCCTTAATTCTGCTATCTAACAGAATTATTCTTCGGAGGAAAGATAATTTTCAGACTCTCCATCTTTTAAATAAAAAAAGCGAATAATTTCTTTTTACTGAGTTCTTTTTAATTTTACATGAAAAATTATATTAATTGTAAGAGTAATGAATTATTAAGATGCAGTATTAAGTAGAAAAAGAGTGAAATTTTGTATAAAGATGCTGGTTCTGAAATCCACTATTTCATGAAAATTATAATATATGCTAGGACAGATTTCAAGTTTTATAATTTTAAATATAACATTTCAAACAAAGTTAAGTTCGTATAACTGTCGTATTTCTGAAAACAAAAATAAATGGTTAAAAAAAAATATAGTTTTAGTATACTTTTTTTTCAAAAAAAGATCAAGAATGTTCCTAATTAGAATTAATATTCAGATACTTCGATTTTTCCTTGTCGAAAACTGAACGATTTGTAATCTATCACTCCGTTGCAATATATAGACTTGAAAATTACCACTAGATCAAGAATTTCAATACTTTTGGCTTCCTAGATGTGATTCAAATACTTTATAAAGCTCTTGTTACATGTTTTGCTTTATGTTTTATTATCAGCATGTGGCATTATCCGTTTAACATAATTTATGACTTTTATTTTATACTTACTTTTACTTTTATTTTATTTCAGTTTTTGTCAATCTGCATAAAGAAAGCAGTTGTTTAAATGAATAAAAAGAATTTATAGGAACTGATTCATGTTTTAGAAAATTACGGAAATCACTCTTTTCTAAGATGAGATTCAAATCTTTATCAAAGTGATCATTTTAAGAAACTTAATAATTATGACAACTTCTTACAAATTTTTCAGTTTACGCTCAAATCGCCCGTGTCAGATGATATTTGTGCGTGATTTTGATAAGTTTATTTTTTGCAGTGGACTGTATATTATATTCGAATGCTCACTTGTAATTGAAAGAAAACGGATCGAGAGGGAGAGAGAGATAGAAGCTATTCCAGCCTGTTTTTCCTAATATTATGTTAGAGACGAAAAAATAAAAAATATATATAGCTAATCAAAAATGAGATTAAAAAGATGATATTTGGTATCTACCTCTTTTACGTTTGTGCTCGGTTACTTACAATACAGTCTATTACATTTCAATGTGATAGTGTTCACTGTTTTTTTCTATATTAATTTTATTATTATTTTATCCACTTTTATATAATGTTTACTTTTTCAAGCATCCACATCTCTGAAAGTTTCTTTCTCAGCAACAGAAAATACAAACAGATATTTAAACCTTGACCTGAATTCTATAAAGCACATATAAATTCAAGAAATTTAAAAATACAAGAGACTTTAAAACCGTGTTTAATAAATTTAATCAAAATATTAGGAAAGTAATAAAGTATTATATTTTATCACATCTGTCACAATATAAAAGTAGTTATTAAATAAAAATTATATTTTTTATAAAATTTATTATTGATACAAAGAGTTTTACTTCTTTTTTCAGGAAATATAATGTATCATAGGGATTTCATTAAAAGATGTTATAACATTTATTTATATCAGACCAAGTTTATTTATCACATGTATCACATAAAAATGCATTTTATTTACATTAAAATATGTTTAACATAATAATTTGAAGTTTTATGATACATATTTTTCTTATATATTAAACTATAAATAACTAGCTGACAATGAGTTACTCTTAAAAATATTGCAAAAATTCCTTGTTCATACTGTATTGTGTAACTTGATAATTAAAAAAACTTAATACCTATTTCGCATACTTTTTCTGAATCTATCTATTAACAATCTTTGCACAGTCTTATTGTATCGCAGTCTTATATATATCTAAAAAACAAATCTTTTTTAATGCTACATTCCTTTAATACATTCTCTTTAATGTGGATTTTCACAAGTTCATAGAACAGTTCGCAGATAGAAAAGATTGTATTGTATTTTTTAACATACTACAACCTCAGCCAATATAAGTATTTCTTCTATATCTATTAATTACAACAGACAGTTTGTAATCTTATATCTATTACAAAAAATTTTTTTCTTAATATATATCCTAAGTATATAGTTATTGTACTATACTTCTTCAGAGTTTTATGAATACTACAGAAAACTTTTTTTTCAAAACTGAATTGTTGCTTATTAAAATATTAATAAAAAAAGATTCAAAGCTTAACTACATAACATAAAATTCGCAAATGTATCTAAATTTTATTATCCTTTTAACTGATAATTATATTTTAATCCCAAATTATAAAAAATTAATTTTATCATTTTAATTGTATAATATTTGTACAAGATATGTCTTATATTAAACACGTTAATATTTAAAAATAAAATAAAATTAAGAAAACTTAATACTTATTTCATACAAATATTTCTTCTAAATCTATCAACTATAATAATTTGCATAGTCCTATATATATCACAAAAAAATTACAAAAAACTGAAAATTACTCAAAATTGATTTTAAAACTTTGTATTACAAAAAACTGAATTATTACTTAACATACGAATAAAAAAAGACTAGACCGCATACATTGTAATTTAGTATAGAATTTGCAATTAAATATGCCTGAATTCTATTATTTTCTTTTAACTGATAATTATTTTTCAACTCAAAATTATAAAAAAACTTAATTTTATTCTTTTAATTGTATAAAATTTGTGCAAAAGAATTCTTTTATATTGGACATGTTAATACTTGAATATAAAGTAAAAATTAAAAATTTTTATCTATTTTTAGATATTTTTGAGTTAAGTTATTATATATACTGTCATATCATTATTGATAATTTTTCAAAAATATTGTTTATATTTAAAAATGTTTCGGGATAATATATTAATAAAATTAATTAAATCTTTGGCATTTTTACTTTATCACTAATAATATTATGAAGCCAAGTTTTTATCTGCGGCACAGTGCGGTTTTATTAGCAATGGATGTCTGTCTTAAAATCTCAATGTCTATTTCAGATAAAACCATATTCATATGTTTGCAAACATGTCCAATGGCAGTTATAAGAACTTAACAAATTTAGTGTATTAAAAAACTAAATATTTACTTTATATAATATTTATCAATTAATTAGTATTGTAATTAAACTCTTTATAAATATATATAACATTTATAAAGCTTATCTTGTAAATAATAACAGTTATACATTTTTTGTATAAAAATTTTATATCTATTGGTCGTTTTACGAACTTTATATAAACAAATGAAAGAACGGTAGTTTTCAGAACAAAACTTGAAACTGCCAATTAACATATATATCTTTCGGAACCAAACTAAAAAACATCAAAAGTCCTTGAAATTGCCGATTCATGCCAAAAATCGTCCGGATATCTGCCTCCTGACATATATATATATATATCGTTATTATATTATATTTATTAAAGATTACAGCAGAAATACTTGGAAAAATATATGATACTTAAAATATTGAAGCAAGTATGATATTTTTATCCTTTATTGTTGTAATATATATACAGTGTAATACATGTTATAATTAAAAATTCTTTTTTGCATGTATAGAAGAATGAAGAAACATGAGGGCAAAAAGAGAATGCCATCATCGCTACATATATTGGCAACAAGGTTGCGCCACACTTAAAATGTGTATACTGGCAATGTTGCGCCTTACTATCTTCGAAGACAAAGGACGATGGACATTAACAAATTTAAGAAAGAATATATCAAGATTACAAATAAGAATGAAAACAGTATTTCAGGAAAAAAGAAGAACATTAAAAAATACAATTTACATTAAAAATTTTTTTTTTTAATTAAAATGTTTTTTAATATATATATATATATATATATATATATATATATGTGTGTGTGTGTGCGTGCGTGCGTGCGTGCGTGCGTGTGTGTGTGTGGGTGTGTGTTTAAGGTACGATCTCAGCATATTTTTTAGATCGAGACGCTCCTGAGGCACATCGTTATGCGCGCGATCGATGGTTCGGTCGTCGAGTCTCAGATGATAGTAGGGGGAGGGAGCGGCGCACTTGGATACAGTACAATTGGACACGGTGCAAATGGGCACGTTACAAATGGACACGAGATTTTGCACATGGTTCAATTGGACACAGTAATTTTGGATACAGTAGCTTTTGGACATGTAGGAAAATACGCATCGTTTACTTGGACATTGTTCATTTGGACACCGTTTATTTGCCCACTTTTCGTTTGGACACCGTTCATTTGCCCACTATTCGTTTGGACACCGTTCATTTGCGCACCGTTCGTTTGGACACCGTTCATTTGCCCACCGTTCGTTTGGACACCGTTTATTTGTACACACCGCGTAGCATAAACTTTGTAAGTTGTTAAGGGATTCACCTTGCCTATCGGCGGGATGGGTGCAGGAGGGGGGCCGAAGGCTCCCCTTGACCCCTCCCCCCCTCCCGTGTGTGTGTGTATGTGTGCGCGTGTGCATGCATACGAGCGGTGTCCAAATGAACAGTGTCCAAGTAAGCGGTGTCCAAGTAAACGAGGAGTATTTTCTTACGTGTCCAAAAGCTACTGTGTCCAAAATTACTGTGTCCAATTGAACCGTGTGCAAATTCTCGTGTCCATTTGAGACGTGTCCATTTGCACCGTGTCGAATTGTACTGTTTCCAAGTGAAGGCCCCTCGTAGAGGGACCGTAGGCGTCGCTTTGAATATCGGTCCGAAAATGACAACTAATTTCGAACATTAGAGTAACGAATAAAGTAAATTTTTATTTTTTAATTTTCAATAATTTTTTTTGATAGATCGTTTTAATTTATTTTTTAATTTTTCGACAGATTGTTTCAATTTATTTAAAATAACGAAAAATAAATGTATGTAATTCGTAAAAAGATATTTATAATTTAATTTATAGTAACGAAAAGTTTGTGTACCAATTCGTAAAAATTATTTAAATATAATTATTTAAATATAATTATTAATATACTTCTAATTTTATTTAAAGTAGTAATAAATAAATATATCGATTCGTAAAAAATTTTATTTAAAATATTTGAATACATAAAATTGTATTAAAACGATTATATTAATAATACGTTTATTTTTAGTTCACCGATGTCGACAGTCGCTCGACATCTCCGAGGCACGCCGTTGCTCGACATCTCCGAGACACGCCGTCGCTTGACATTTCCGAGGCATGCCGTCGTCGACTATGTCAAAGGCGGAGAATCTCTCCGTTTCGTTTTTATTGCATAAATTTTTCGATAGTATAATATAAAATCATCTTTTTCTGAAAATATAAAAAACAACTGTTATTAGTATATAAAATGTATTAGTATATAAAATGTATTAGTATATAAAATGTATTAGTGATTGTGCGTTTATGTGATGTGGACGCGCGAGCGAGCGTGTCGCGGAAAGTAGGCGCAAAGTGAGACGGACAACGGACAGACACACTCGCGAGTATTGCAACGCGATTGAGTCTAGAAGATGCACACTATGTATGTACTAGTCACACGACAGATCACGCATGTCACACGACTGTGATCGTAATTCGCACGCGGCGGATGAACAGCGATAAATTGTCTTTCTCGGAATAACTCCAGGTAGTCACACAACGGCATTGAATATATGAATATTTCTCCACGAGACCGAATTTCTGTTATCACTAGGATAACGTGCAGGTACATTATTTTTATATTATTAAATTAATTTCATAAAAACAAAAATATTATTCCTATTTTATGAAAAAATTATATAAAATCAATTATTTATATGTATATTATGGATCATTCTGTTGTGCGCGAAAGTTATGTGTGAACGTGCGAGCGAGCGTGCTCCAAAAAGACAAGCGCGAAATGAAACGGCCTATGGACAAACACTCCCGCGAGTATCGAGACGCAATTAATTCTACGACGAATATGATATGTATACTGCTTATAAGATTAATTATACGTGTCATACGACTGTAATTCGCACGCGGCGGACGAACAGCGATAAATCGTCTGTCTCGGAATAACTCCGGTAGTCACACTGAAATATGCGAATATTTTTCCACGAAAACGAATTTCTGTTATCACTAGCATAGCGTGTACGCGTCGATTGTTTTTAGCGGGCTGCGCCGAGCTCGGTTGTCGGCTCGCTTTTATAAGGTCGTCGCCTTTTCGAAGGATCCAGAAGGTTCCCAAAATTTGCTCATTTCCGCCGACCGTTTTTATGCAACTCGTTTGTCACAATTTTATCTTGGTTTCTTCGAGAAGGGCGACGGTGTTTATTGATGCCGCGCGTTTTCGCTCGATCGCAAAAACGCCGCCTCGCATCGCACGCGCGGCGACGATGCGGTCGCGCGGCAATTACATGCTGAATTCGAGATTGCTGCAATCTCGAACAGTGATTAAAAAATTAAAATAATTAAAATAATTAAAAAATTAAAATAATTAAAATAATTAAAATAATACTCACAAAATTACTCCTCGTTCGCCGTCGATGACTCGTGCGCCGTTAATGACTCGTTCGCCATCAATAATTCCCGCGGGGTCGATAACTTTATCGTATCCCGTATAACTATCAAAGCGTTCCGCAATTGGATCAAAGAGAAATCAACGGTACTAGACTAGATATCTGAATCTCGTCCTAATCTTCGAACACGCGTCCCATCTGTCCGATTAAATTAACAATCATACTTCAAATAGCTATCAAAATGTTGACGTAGATAATTTTATACATCATATCTATGTTGAAATATCCTCTCTTCATATCATTATTTAACTATTCAGAATATTCGACAAGGGCCTTTCGCGTTCGTTTCGTCAAACGTTTAACCTTATCGATTTTCTTCCTTATTTCCGTCTTAAATAGTTGTCTCGTTCGTCTGATTTTCGGCACTTAGAATACTTGAATAGCGTATCTCGCGCATTTAGCGCGTAATATTTGACTCGAATTTTTTGAGTTACTTCCATATGAAACAATTTTTACTTCACCATTATACGAAAACACTATAGCGTTTCTCCAAAAATTCTGAACCTTATAAAAATTAAAATGCGGATATCTGTAAACGCTTTATCAATCGCGTTGCGATAATTGTCCAATTAACTTAAAAAGATAATAGTATATGCTCGACCAGCCGGAAAAGATTTTTTTCTTAACGCGAATCGCGAGAAAAATAAAACTATATTAAATAAATTCTTAATTATATTAATAACTATTTTAAAAAAGAAAACTATAAAAGAAAATTAAAAAATTTTTTCCTTGTGCGAATCATGGAAAAAAACAAAAAACAATATTTAAATTATATTAATAACTGTTTTATTATTAAACGTTACCGCTCGTTGTCGAAAAATCGTCATCATTCGCATTGATATTATCATCGCGAATCTCTAACGCCTTCCGAACACTCGCGGCTTGCGCGGCTAGCATTTTCGTATTACTAATTAAATCGTGAAGTGTATCGCGCGCGATTTGTATGGCGTTCTCGATCCTCCGTCTAGAATAAAAACGAAAAATTAAAAAAAATATTGTTCGCGAAAGCGCGTCAAATCGTGAATACTTACATTAATTCCGCCGTATCTACGTCTCCCTCCAATCGAAACTGAATTTTGAAAGAATCCGGACTATTCTCGAGAACGCCTCGCTTCTCTTTGCGCAGCTCAGGTAAAATCTCCTAAAATATTTGCCTTTGCAACTATCAATTCTCCATTTATGTTAATATACTCTGCGGCATTAATGATTTTATTTATCTGATCCATAACTATTCTTTCATTCGAACGAGAAAGCACTTCAACGTTTTTCGAAATAATCGCGCATTTTATAAGAATTAACACACGAATGCGAATACGTGGACACGATTCATAATAATGAATCTCACTTCCCGCTCAAAACTGCGTTCTTCCTTTCGGGATAATATTTTTTCTTAAAATACAAATTAAGAATAAAAATCATAAAAAACAACAAAATGAAAATTTTTTAGAGAACTCGTATCCCGGATATCCGACCGCTACTTATCACCGTCGGAAGAGGCTTTTTTTTCTCGAACGAGTCATCGACGCGTTTGCCTCTCTTCTTTCCTCAAAATATCCTCGCATTGAGATCGACGAGAATAAAAATAGGCATTTTCTCGAACGCGAATCAATCGAGTCCGGTATCTCGCGATAGATCGTTTCTCGCGTCTTTCCTTCGATCCGCGTGATGACTGCAAGAACAGCTCTTTTCATCCTAGCGACGACGCTCATCGCCGCGACATCCGTCGACCCGGAAAAGGTGGAGACGCTCCGCTTCCTGCGAGCGTACGGTTTTCTGAGAGAGGGCGGGGGATCGCTACATCCGGTAACGCGACATCTCTGCGTTGCGCGCTGTCGCTGTTTCAAAAAACATTATCAGTTACCTGGTAATGACACATTAAACATTGATACGTTCAATCTCATGCGCAAACCGCGATGCGGTTTAGCAGACATTCTCGACCGCGCGTACAGTCTGATCACGAATTGGCAGAAAACGCGTCTCACGTGGAATTTTCAAGTGGCGAACGAGGGACTCTTGCGATCGACCAAAGCGGCGTTTGCGCTATGGACGGCGAGTTCATCGTTAAAATTCTGTCGCGATTCGTTACATCTCGATATATTAATATCGTATCGTACGGGAGCTCACACCTATGCAAATCGCGAAAATAGTGATGTCTGTCCGGCAATGTTCGAAGATTCGGGAGGGGGTCTCGCTCACGCGTTCTTCCCCAGCGGAGCGATGGACTTCACCTCAAGGTGCACGGCGACAACGAGGAACTGTGGCACGTCTATCTGAACAAAAATC
Organism: Cataglyphis altisquamis; assembly: GCA_039654385.1. Lineage (NCBI taxonomy): Eukaryota > Metazoa > Arthropoda > Insecta > Hymenoptera > Formicidae > Cataglyphis > Cataglyphis altisquamis. The sequence continues at coordinate 17,010 of JBCEZW010082569.1, read as the reverse complement.
CTTCTGACAAGTTTCATCTACTACTAATACTAACTCACGAGGTCAGCCACGCTTTAGGTCTGCAGCTTAGTATGCTCAACGACTCGAGGATGTTTCCGTCGGGTATATATCCGACAACGAACGTCAATTTCCAATTAAATTGAACGTGGATGATATCCTCGCTATACAAAATCTATATAGATTTTACGAGGATGGAAATCGCCTTACGATTCCCGCGTCTATTCCAACGCCCGCTACTACCATAGCGCCTATGATGACAGGCGTATCCCCGACCGACTCTTCGGGCGCGGATCTTTGCGCTTTATGACGCGTAGATGCAGCCATGATAATGAATCGACGTTTGTACATAGCCGACCGACGCGTGATCGTGTGGTCGATCGATCTAATCGAGAGACGCTACAATAGAACTATGACACTAACGGAATACGCGATGTTTCTCCCGCAAAATTTCACGCGCCTGTCCGCTGCATATCAAAAACCTTCGGGCGATTTCGCACTATTCGCGAGTAATGAGATCTATCCTAGTTTTAAATTAAAAACAAGTTGGCCGAAATTTCTCCATAATATCAGACTTCCTCGAGACACTCATATGAATGCCGCGGGATAAACGTACGCGAGATGAACCTACGTTATATTCGACAAGTAACGGAGATCGATGAATGCCGCATTGCAGTCGCGAAATATGCTCCGTTGAAGGATGTATTTCCCGGAATACCATTCGCGATAACGTCGGCCTACAAACACATCGACGGTAATCTATATTTTTTTGCTAAACGTCAATTTTACGCGTTCAACGAATTCACGAATACCGTGATCTCGGCGAGTCCCTTCGACCTGTACGTTCTCGGTATCGAATGGCCAACCGATGGACTATTATGGCAATTGCGGGATCTCTCAGTCGCATCTGTCACTTTAGCTTAGACGTAACTGAGAGAACCGACGAGACCGACGAGGACGACGGAAGCGATTCTTCGCGATTCTTCTTTTAAAAATAAAACGCGAAAAGAAAAAAGAGCGATTAGTACGCGAGTATAAGGATCATTCAACTATTAAGCGCTTCATCAACGATGAACGCCGAAGCTCGCAAACGAGAGAGAAAATAAAACGACGATGTACGCGACGATGGGACAGCAGCAACAGCAGCACTTGTTCGAGAATCGATCGAGGCTCTTCGAGCAAAACCGCGAAGATAACGGAGGATACGCTAAGAGAGCTAAAACAGATAATGGGTAAAAATATCAAACGTTTCTATACAATACTCTAACGCTTTCTCTCTCTCTCTCTCTCTCTCTCTCTCTCTCTCTCTCTCTCTCTCTCTCATCAATCACGTTTACTTTCAGACAAGATTCTGAGTGGTGGCGTGACCGCTCAGAATCTTAGGAAGACGCTACCCCTTGACAAAAACGGTATACAAACATCTGGACATCAGCATTAACATAAGCCGACCCTCGTTCGTAGAAATCGTCCTCAGAGATTGTCGGCAAAGAGATCTCGCTAACGCCCGATATGGGGAAGGAGCTGCTCCATCTACAGTCCACATTCCTGTCGTACTTCTAGATCGACAAACGCGACGAGTCGCGCCTCCCACTGCCGATGTACATAGGGCAATTGACGCTCCGATTCGATAGACTCAACAACCTCCAAATTCTCCATCTCGAAACACTCAAGATTCGTCTATATCGAAAAACACCATTTTATACATGTTAAATCTGGAACATTGCGTCAGCCGCATTGTTACGTCCTTAAACGGTTTAACTGCGTACACCGATAACAAAATGGCTCGTTCCCTCGACATCGCGGTCAGCGTTCGAAATCCCGCGCTCGTTCGCACGGCGATATCCGGCAAGGGGAACTTCGATCGCAACGAGCTGATCGATTGCGAGCTGCAGGCTCCGTTCTTCAAAGAACCATGATACGCTAGCGCTATGTACTCGCATTATTATTTTATTAATAATGTACTCGCATTAATATTTTATTAATATATTATAAAAAATAAAAATTATATATCACATATTATGTATCACATATTATAAGTGAAAAATAAAAACACGCTTTTCCTTGAAATTTATACGTTCGGTCACCTTCCAACGACACCCCGTTTCTTTGCTCAAGCGTCTATTAATAGATCGCGCGCGATAACGAAAAACCGTGAGCTCGTCCTCGAGAGCATCGCGCGCGATAACGAAAAACCACAAGCTCGTCATCGAGAGCGTCGCGCTCTAAGCCGCGTCGATAACCGAAAACCACAGACTTGACCTTGAAACAACCGTCGCAACATGTCTCCCTTTCCTCCTCTCGAACCCTTCGCCCATCGATCTCGTATCTCATCCCTCCTCTCCCCGAAAACCCTTCGCCATACTTACCCCGCCCGCCTTTCTTCTCTGCCGTCACTCCCCCTCCGAGATATCATTCTATTCTATTTCTTCGTCTATCTGCCTCTCTTCGTCTATCTGCCTCTCTTATTACAGGGTTTTAACGCGAAGTGAGCCAGAGACAGCCTCACTCCAGAGATGCCAATTTTGAGACGCGCCACATACGTTCTACGTATCACATGTACACAGTTATACTTGGTATGTATCCCTTCCACTACGATTTGCTGTGTGGCGCGTCTCAGAATTGGTATCTGTGCCTCACACACTTACTCATAGACATAATATATCTAGACTGAGTATTAAGGAGTGGGGATAAAGGTGCACGTAGAAAAAGATAAACTCTATTTTGTGCGATCTCTTTCACTCGCATGTAGCATAGCAAAAAAGAGCACTATGTTACTCTCTCGCTCGCACTATAGTGCGAGCGAGAGAGAACGCAAGAAGCACGAAACAGAATGTATCCTTTTCTATGCAACCTTATCCTCACTTCTTAAATAAAGGCAAACGCTCGGTCTAGATATACTATATGTCTATGCAGTAAACTTTATACATACTGGAACGCGACTTCTCATATAAATCTGACGTAAATGTAACTCCGTAAAGTTAGCCAGTCAATATTCACTTTTATATTTATATAATTTTTTTTTACAAATCGTTTGTTGGTGATTGTTGGTCTAATTACGTTTTTTGGTTAATATTTTTTTTTAAATACGAAAATAAAATTTTGTGTGAAGTTAGCCGGAATGATATTATTTTTGTTTCAATCTTAGTTCTGTTATAGTCCAAAATTAGCTATAATTATTATCGTTAAACATAAATATTATTAATTTAAAGTATTTAATACGCCTTCCGATTATAACGAGATATCGCGAAAGGCGTATAATGTTACGAGCGCGAAACGCTGACGAAGGGAGCCACATGCCTAGGTTATGCGAGCGCGAAGAAGATCGAACCACCGGAAATGCAAGGAATTTCGATCGAACCATATCTTAGCTTGCATTTTGGCCTAACCATTCGAAATAAGCGACATAACCATATATGATCATGTCGCTAAGGGATCCCCTCCAAAAAATCAATTGAAAAGGAATTAAAAAAACCACCGCGAATACGCGACGGGCAAACACTAACCAAGTATTATATCGGGCAACCATTATTATCGATTCACATCGGGCACTAATCTAATATTATATCGAACAGCCGGACAGCCGGACATTAACATCGATTTATATCGAGTCTTTAACAGTTATTGTGTAATAGTGAAATAGTGAAAATATATACCTTTGTATAAAATTACTAAAGGGATGCTACATTCATTATAACAAACCAGCTGGACATTCTGACTATCCTTGAACTTCGTAGTTCTCAATCGGCTAACGATCCCAAAATTACCCGTGTTTTTCCAAGGGCACAACAGTTCAATCTATACACAATCGTTTGTTGGTCACGGAAAAATTAATTAAAACGTTTGTTGGTTCATATTTGCCTTAAAATACGAAAAAAACTAATGCGATAATGGTGGCGGGAGAGGTTGGGTAAAACTTATGATTAAGAGCGACCTCACCGATTTTAATGACCTTGATATATGTTGTCAAGGACATAATTCTGAGTAACCTTTTCTTCTAATTCCGCCACCACTATTGCATTAGTTTTTTTTTTGTTTTTCAAGGCAAATATGAACATTTTAATTAGTTTTTCCGTGACCAGCAAACGATTGCGCATCGATTAAACTAAGATTGAAATAAAATCCAGCAAACACAGAATATAACTGTTATACACAGAAGTAACATGTAATATGACGGCTGTTACACGTTGATAACATTGATATTACGTTAATTTTCTTTCATAATTGTAATATAACAGTAGTTTAAAATTGTTTTACAGCTGTTTTATTAACTGATTATAATATTAAAATAGCTATATAACTGAAACATAGCACATAATATTACAAACTTATCATTACTTTAATGTTGTATAATGTGTTACATATAGATGTTATTCATGTTATGTTATACATATATATATATATATATATATATATATATATATATATTATGACGTTGCGCGCGTCCACCGGATCTCTCTCCGATCGCTGAGCGCGGAAAACGCATCCGCGCCAGTCGCAAAACCTTAGAGCCGATCGAAATCTCCAGAGGGGCGTTATTTGTCGGACTTATTTCGTCTTTTTTAATTTTGTTATTATTTCATTATCTTGATACAACACGAGATATCCTCATGCCTTACCGGAGAAGCGTGAAAACGGCCGCACTAAAAACAACGATCACAACAATTCGGAAGACGACCTTCAAGGGGACGGAAAAAAAAGGAAAGGAACTATCAACCACTGAATTCGGAAGCGAGGAGAGAAGCGCGAGAGGACAAGGAGGATTCTCGCGCCTTGACGCAGGACCGTGCGGAGACATGCCCGAGAAGGACCCGAAGGAGCTCCATCGCCACGAGGCACGGCGGGAAAAAAAGAGGTTAGCAAGGGTCATCGGCGTTCTTCGCTTCCGAGATACCGGCGAGACCCGCCGAGGCCCTCTCGGAGGGGCCCCGTGAAAAATATTAATCGTGATCTCGGGAGTGCGCGCGCCGCCGGTACAATCATGAGCGTGCCGCCAAACGGCGGCCTCGCGTGTTATTGCGTAATTAGCCGTGATAACACGCACTCCGATTGCGCATCCCCGGCTGGCCCGGCATTATCGATTCTAGATCGCGGTGTTCCCGGGTCAGACTGGCGCGAGCGCGAGCAAGTGAGAGACGTGTGAAAAGGTTTATAACAATCGGAGAGCGAGCTTTCGTGTGCAAGCAAGCGAGATTCCTGCCGAGAGCAGCAAGAGCCGGTGGATCCAGCGAACAGGGCCAAGGGAGGAGCACCCGCTAGGCCCAGAACTTCCCAGAAGAGAGCTTCGCTGCCGGTGAGGTTATCCCGCTACATATTAGCCACACGTGTTCGCGATCGGGATCTCGTTCTGCCGTCGTGGCCGTAATTTTGCGTTGTTTTTGGCGATCGAGGTCCGCTCGAAAATTAAGCGATTATCGCGTCGTTGTAATATAATTGTATTGGTGACACGGCAAGCGATTCGAGCCCTGAGGCGTCTCGAGTGTTGAATTCGATTAATATTGCGCGTTTTATACCGTCTGTATCGTCTCTCTGGAGATCGCGACTACTGCGTAATATATTAGTCGCGTAATTTCTCGCCCGTCTAGCATTTAAGTCGTGTATGCGTGAATAGTCGGTCGAGTGTGAGTGTGTCTCGCGATTATGTATCCCTTTTGTTAACCGTCGAGTGTGAATGCGTTTCGTGCGGATATTTCCGTCTATTATTTTCTTTGTTATCTTTCTTTCATATGTGTTAGAATGGATGATTGATAGAGTGATTTCGCGGAGAGTACGGAATATCGTTCTGAACGTTGCGAGCCAAGTTTGCGCGGTGCATGTTAGGGGTGCACTGGATGCATATGGTACTCGTACGGCATGTTAAGATAGCGAGCGAAATATTATCGATCCACGAGAGGTCCGATAATCGATCCGGTATAATTGCGCTCGGGCCCATGCCCGATCGATTCTGATTTAACGACGCCTTATTTTCGATGACGCTAAGCCGTTTCTAACACCCAGACTCGCTTCCGCGAATTTATCGATACCGAGCATACCATTGCTTATCTTTGTTTATCATTCGGACACACCTTTTCTAAATCAATAAAGCTGTTATTTCTTTGTTACGCTTGACGTATTTAATTTCTTTTACGCGTATTTGTCGCTCTGTCTTGATCACCTCTTGCCTTCATATATCGTCCAACATCCGCCCTGCCCCTCTACCGTTAGGTGAGCTAGTCCGCCCGCGATGAAATCGACTTCTTTCTTCGCGTCTTTTTCGCGCCTATCTCGCGTATTTGACGAATTGATACGTGCAAAACTGTATCTGGCGCCCAATTTAAATTCTCGCGAGTTTTAAGATTTCGTTACGGCACGCGCGGAACACCTTCCACCCCGTTCCCTCCCGGCGTGTAAATGATTCTCAATTCACTGTCTTTTTGTCGACGATCCCTTTTCGTATCTCTCGACCGGCGAATCGTATTTCTATTCGCCAGCGCAACGGAACATCCGCGCGACGGAGAGATCGCGATGGCGGACGCGCGCAGAGTTCACGGAGGGAAAAATTGTCACAATATATATATATATATATATATAAACAAAAAATTTCTTATATATATATATATAAGAATTGTGTATACACAAGTATGTGTATATATATGTATATGTACGCGCGCGTACACACATGTACATTATATAGAATTTAGTAGAGTTCTTTTTTAGTATAGAGAAACAAATCCACAAAATGACATTTATGAACGATTCAGCATACTTTTTAAATTGTCGAAACACTTCTCTTTTACTCGAACAATCAAATTAATAGTTCCAACATTGATGCAGAATCTTCTTTTTTAATCTATCTTTTCTCATGATTTTGTCAATGTTAATTTTACAACTATTTATGTTCAAATAAAAAGAAAGGTTTGGACAATTTTAAAAATGTGCTGAAGCGATAACTTTGACAAAAACACATTAGTCTCTTGATTGATCACAGCTGTAACAATATAGAAATCATCTTTTTAAGTAACCCTCAAAAGGTTTTAGTCAGCGATCATTGTCTTAAAAAACGTGGTTAACTACATTAGAATAAATATATTAAAGTATATAATATATTTTAATATATTAAAGTAAAATTAATTACATTAGAATAAATTAAAATATATATATAAAAATAAAAAAAATTTAAAAAGATGTACAAATATATATATATATATATATTTGTACATCTTTTTAAATTTTTTTTACTTTTATATATATATATATATATGGTATATTGTGTGCTATTATAACTTCTCATTACTAAGTCTCGAAAATAGAGACTCAACAATTTTCAATCAAGTAACTCGTGCAGCTGTTCAAATATCGGTTCCGAATAATGAATAAATGTAGCTTAATGTAATTAAGTCAATTAAAACTCTCGCCATTTTACTCGACCCAATTATCGTCTTATTTTGGAATTCTCCACTGCTGAGAGAGTGTGTCACACATGACAAGACACATTATGTCTCTTGATTGATCACAGTCGTAACAAATATGAAAAATTTTATTACATTAAATTTTATTAAATTAAATTCTTTTATTTTAGGCTGTACTGCGTAAATGGCGAAAATTACACATTTCAAATATTCCAAAAATGGTACTTTCAATGACTATGACATTGCCTTTGTTACCACCAGATATGTTTCAAGAAGTTTTATTAATAATACAAACTGAAGCTGATCTACTTTCTACTGAATATCCAGATATTTTACAATTTATGTCATATCTGAGACTTACCTGGTCAAATATGGCATCGAAAATTAGTACTTATCGTTGTCCTGTACGTACTAACAACATAGTAGAAAGTTTTCATAATATTGCAGTGCAAAAATTAAGAACGAGGAATATTAATGTTTGGACTTTCTTAGATAATATTTATATTAAAATATTTTCTATTAAGAAATTCTATAATACGTACGCGATTATACTCATGCACATATTATATAAAATGAGCAAATTAAATATTTTACTTATGTATTATATATGTGACACTGGTCTATGTTAAAGCATTTTTATCATAAAGTATGTGTCACACATGTGCGATATGTTATATTTGACGTACAAATGTGGTTTCAATTTCAAAATTGAACGTAGCATTTTTCCACATTTAGAAACAAGATTTTTCTTTTCTTACAGCTTTTACTACTGAGCTATCCATTATGATATACTCTCTTTCTTTTTGTATCATCGTTAATATGTTATATGTTCTTGTAATTTGTTTTATATCTTAACATTATTCTATCTCCTTTTTCTAGATAAATTGTCACATAATTTCTGTTCAAGAATTAGATTTACGTCGATTAAACAATGGTGTTCGACCTCGACGACTTCGCACAAGAGTAAATAAAGAACTCGATTCTAAAATTATAAATGCGCAAAAGGATTTAGTTAATCAAAGGTATTTTTTATTATTTGGTAATTATTTATGTATCGAATCAATAAATAATTATATGTTGAAACTTTAATTTTCTTAACCCCTTGACATACAAATAAAATGCGCGTCGACGCGTCCGAAGAATACCATTTAATTTTGCTCAACTGGACACTCATATATAAGCTTAGAAACAGAACGTTTTATTTTCAAATTTACATAACTTTCAATATGGTTGATATATACTGATAATGTACAATAAATAAGTAATACTATAAAATAATAATTTAGTAATTCTGTAATGTGTGAAACGCGGTGTTCGCCGAAGACAGTTTCTGACGTCTCGGAGACGTCAAAGTCTACAATGGCACATAAAATGAATGACGTCTCTCAGACGTCATTGTATGTCAAGGGGTTAAGGTTGTCAAGGTGTTTTTAAGGTTGAAAGAATTTTTATTAATTTTTACACGAACAATAATATTTCAAATGGAACAAATGGCATCATTGGAAGGTAAATATACTACATCTACAATATAACATACTTATGATCAGATATATGTATATTATAGTATTACAATTTTTATGATATTCAAAACAAAATAAAATCATTATTTATTATCACGACAGACTTATTTCGAAAATACCCATAATTGTTTCTTTTTTCAGATGCTACATTAACAAATGATGAACATATTGCAGACATGGAGTTATTCTCGAATAATTTGAACAAAACCTTCCAGACAAGTAAATATTATTTTACCTATTTTCCTTATATCTCAGAATATATTTATCAAATCCATTAAAATTTTATTCTCTTAATACTTTACTAAAAAAATATCCAACGCTTTGCTAAATTTTTGAAATTATATTATATACATACATTAATACAATTAAAAATATAAACAGCAAATTAATAAAATATTTTAATTTTATAATAATTTTATAGTGTTTATCTAAAAAGACTATTTTATTTATTTCAGAAAAGCAAAATATCAAACGCAGATCTCGATGCACGCATAAAAATTTACATAATTAACACGTACAAAGAGAAATACAGAATGTAACTGGAACGATTTCACGTAAGAAAAGTATTTTATCAAAATAATTCCTAATAATAATTTATAATAATAATTATTTTACAAATATCTGGAAACTTTTCTTCAAATCTTAAAACATTGTTCACAATACTTGTATATATATTGTTCATACTTTTACATAATAAATATTTGGATAAAAAAAGGTAAAAATTATTTGTTTTCAGATAATGATAGACAAAACTCTTCAGATATACAGGCAATAACACACGAGCAACCTCAAGCAAATATTACTTCTAATTCAGATAATAATTTTATTGAAATACCAAGTAACTACATAGCAGTTCAAGTTTTTTTTTAAAATAGATTCAAAATAATTTCGATCCGTATGTGCGCGAAAGTTATAAGTAAGCGTGCGAGCGAGCGTGCTCCAAAAAAAGACAAGCGCGAGATGAGACGGCCGACGGACAAGCGCACCCGCGAGTATCGAGACGCGCCTGATTCTAAAACGATTAGAATATGTACACTCTTTATCATATTAGTTCTACGTGTCATACGACAGTAGTTTGCACGCGGCGAATGAACAGCGATAAATCGTCTGTCTCGGAATAACTCCGGTAGTCACACACGGCACTGAAATATACGACTATTTCTTAAAAATGAGATCGAATTTCTAGTATCACCTGAACAGCGTACACGCGTCAATTACTCTGAGCGGAATGCGCCGAGCTCGGTTGTCGGCTTACTTTTATACAGTCGTCGCCTTCTCGAAGAATCTAGAAGGTTCCCGAAATTTGCTCACTTCCGCTCACAGTTTTTATGCGACTAGTTTGTCACAATTTCGTTTTAGATCCTTCGAGAAGGGCGAAGATGTTTGTTGATGCCGCGCATTTTCGCTCGGTTGCAGAAACGCTGTCTCGCATCGCGCGCGCGGCGATGACGCGGTCGCGCAGCACCAACATGCGAAGTTCGAGATTGTTGCAATCTCGGACACCGTATATACAATATTATTAATTTTCGTCATTTCCCTACAGATGATAAATTGATATACGAGGTGCCGGAGGATGAATATTTATATTTCATTGACAATAGTGCCTCTTCAGAAGACCTTCCGTTCCATACTGTGAATTGGAACCTGGAGATGTCAAGTCCTGTCAAAAATTCTAACTTTATTTTCCCTTTTTTTTCTCCTCCTAAATAATCAAAGTCCAGCAAGCGCAACTTGAAGAGTGCGCCAAAGACACGCTATGACACCTGATTTCCTCGAGTGCCGAAGCGTGGCGCTTCGTTAGCTCTTTCCACTACTGTGCGTCCCACCACTACACATCCCTACTTTCGGCAGCGGCCGAGCCGCCGAAACGAAGGAACTCAGTGCGCGCTCCAACTCAGCCAGTCTCTCCCGCGTTTCCGATCGAGCAACAAGTCTCTCCCGCGTCTCCGATCGAGCAACCAAGCTCTCTCGCAAACTCAATCGACATCCGACTCTAAGTTCAAATTCAAATTCAGCTCTATTTCTAAATCCAACTTCTAATTCTAGCTTTAATATTTAGTTTAACCTTATATAATCTTAAATCATATCTAATTATAATACATATTCTAAATCGATTTAATACTACAGTGTATAAGTATAAAATATATTCGTGTTATAAGTGAATCATTTTTCATTTTTTTTATTACTTATCCTATCTCTGGATCCAACGTATTCTCATGTTAATTCTCATGATTCTGTGATACTTCGGAGTAGAATCTTATTGTGATCCAGAATACGAAAAGTTGTTTATAAATCACCATACCGCGACTCTCGCGATCGCGCAACGCGTCACCAAGTACATAACTATTATCGAGTGGCCAGCCAAGTTAATCCCGATAAATATAGAGCGTCCAGCAGTTCCACTCCGCGAAATTAACGACAAGGACCCAAGGAAGGCCAGACATCCGTAAGCCAGGGCAGAAACCCCGCTTCCTCCATGCAACGTCATTAAAACATCGAGGAAAAGCCGAGCATTACAAGGTAGGAAATTATACTTATGCGCCCGCTATTATCGCCGAATTTATACTCCGCTTTATATTCGGTCTAGAGAAGGAACATAGCATTCGACCCAGAAATAAATCCCCAGTTATCGTATTTATTCCGTTCACTCGACGTACGAAGTTCCTTTAGGTAGCCTCCTTAATATATAAATATATATACATACACACATATATATATATATATATATATATATATATATATATATATCGGATTCATATTTTTACTTAGATATGATATAGATAAAATACGTAGATATAACACACTAAATATGAAACATTTTCGAATATAAAATTGAATACAAAATACTCCAAGATATCTAAAAAATCCTGTTTTCCTCGAGTTTTACTTTTACGACTTACCCTTTTTTTTGTGAGGCCCGATTTCACTTCGTGACCTATCCTTTGTTCCTCGAAAAGTTTCACTTTTACGACGTACCCTCCGATTTCACTTCTGTGACTCACTCCTTGTCTAACTCCGAGTCCCTTTTTTTGGTGAACCTTTGAGTTTCTCTTTTCTGACGCATCCCAAGTTTCACTTTTATGCCTCACCCTTTTTTTTGCCTGCATCTTGATTTCCCTTTTGACTCATCCTACCTACCACGAGCAGCTTATCTTTTCCTGACGCTCCCTCTGTTCGTGTTTAATATTTATTTAAATGCATCGTCTTTGTTGAGACACCCCCTCCCCCTTTTAATCGCGTATCCGTCGCGAATAACCTTGATCGCAGGTATCCCCGGGAAGAACCACACGGTTCATTTGACCCGAAATTCGCGATCGTGTCCCGCGAAAATTTTCGAGCTCTGCATTCCCTTTCTCGTAGCCGGAATTCGCCGGGACGTAACAGAAAAAAATCAAACTACTTCAGAAGAAAAATTTTTCATAGACATTTGTACGGTGTGTCTTGTTAACGAGCGCATACATGTCTTCATACCCTGCGGTCATCTCGCTTGTTGCTCCCAATGTATCGAACGTTTCGAAGCCAATCGATGTCTGATACGCAATATAAAATATGAAAATTATGTAAAAGTCAGAAAACCATAAAACATGATTCAAACATATCTTTACGTAAAAACAGACTTAAGTGTAAGAGTTAAAAAAACGCCGTATATTACTTTATGAGGAAAAAATTATTTTGTGATAGAGTGAGATGCAATTTTATTTACTTTCGAAAGAAAATATGATATTTATATAATTTAGTTATGCGTCTTCTTACGGGTGAAGATATTAACTTATTTTTAATAACTAGTTAAAAACTGTGAGATGTCAATGGCATTAAAATGAGTTACAAATATATCAATAAGTTTAAAATGAAACAATATGAATTTGGAAATAGTTCGATTTTTGATTGGTCGATTAGTGGATAATTTTTCCGATCTTATGTAACAAAAATGATGACAAACGGATAATGTGATATTAACCAGATGTATAAACATATTGTCATACCTGAATGTCATTGTTAGAACATGATGCGTATAATTTATCCGATTGTTTCTGACAATTAGCTACAAGCATTTTTGTAACGTTACATTCTTAATTTTTTTTCTGTTTATTTTAGAGTAAACGTTTGTATTTTTCAAAAGATGTATAATTATAGAAATTGCAGCTTTTACATTTATTCTAAGTCAAAAGATATCATTTATATAACGTATAGAGATTTAATTTGTTTAAATGTATGTTGTGCCGCAGATATTTTAATTTTTTTTCTTATAATATTGTTACATATTATATCAAACGTTGTGATTTTATTTTGTATTTTTATAAAGTATTGATATAAACATTGTAAAACATTGTTTTGTCGTATCGTATAAATGTTTAATACTGATACTCCAGTATTATCTAAATAAATGTAAGTAGAAAACGCGATATCAAACAAATGTAAATGTATCTGAATGTCATTGCTATAATATATGAAGCGTATTATTTGTTTTGTCCGATTTCAAACATTTCGCTACTAAGTTGATTGATAATATCTAATTTTTCATTTATTTCCTGTTTATGTTTTAGAATAATTGTTTGTATTTCAAAATACATACATATTATAGAAATTATAGTTTTTACAATAACTCCAAGTCATTAAGTATGATTTAATTAAGATATAGAGATTTTACTTTGTACAAATAATATATGTGGTGCCAAAAATACTTTAATACTTTTTTAAACAACTTTAATTATAATGTCGAGCGCTCTACGAATATTTTTTTTAATGGTGATATCATTATCGTAAAATATTCATTCTTTATAACATCTAAATATATAATATCAATGCTGTTATCCGTAAAACAGTTACAAAATAAAAGTTTCGAAATTGTCAAGAATAACATATATTTTCTATCGAATGAATAAAACAATATAATTTCTTTTTATTTCCCGATACATTTTTTACACCCATCTTTATCCAAATTCATCTTTCATCTGTCCTTTCACAATATGATATCCAAATATACAAAACGAAGTGTTAAAAGCAATGTAAAATTAATGATATTAATATCTTTTGATTAGAGAGAAATATAAGTATGAATATATTTTACTTTGACAGATATTATAACCTTCAAATGTATCACCTCTTCACGATTTCATATTTTACATAGATTTTACATAGATTTACATAAATTTACCAGTATGAAATGTAATAAGAATACTAATTATATTTTTCCAAAATAATTTTTATTTCTCTCCATCTGTTATATATTCAAAAAACAATGCGCATGTTTCTACAAATGAACGGTAAGCAAATGAATGATGGGCAAATGAACGGTATCCAAACGGACGATGGGCAAATAAACGGTGTCCAAGTGAACAGTGTCCAAGTAAACGATGCGTATTTTCCTACATGTCCAAAAGCTACTGTATCCAAAATTAGTGTGTCCAAATGCACTGTGTCCAATTGAACCGTGTGCAAAATCTCGTGTCCATTTTTAACGACGTTTTCTTAGGTTTAATGACGTATTGCTTAGGTTTTTCGCTATATAAGGATGTATTGCTTAAGTTTTTCGCTATATGACGACGTATTGCTTAGGTTTTTCGCTATACAATGAAGTATTGCTTAGATTTAACGACGTATTGCTTAAATTTTTCGCTATATAACGATGTATAGTTTAGGTTTTTCGTCATATAACGGCGTATTTCTTCAGTTTATTGCTATATAACGATGTATTGTTTAGCTTTTTCGTTACGTAACGATGTTTTGCTTTGGGTTTTCAATATGTAACGAAGTATTGCTTAGGTTTTTCGCAATATAATGATGTATTGCTTATGTTTTTCGTTATATAACGATATATTGCTTAGGTTTTTTGATATATAACGATGTATTGCTTATGTTTTTGGATAAATAACTACTTATTGCTTAGGTTTATCTTTATATAACGACGTATTGCTTAGGTTTCTCGCTATATAATGACGTATTGCTTAGGTTTGACGACGTATTGCTTAGATTTTTCGCTATATATCAATGTATTGCTTAAGTTTTTCACTATAAAACGACGTATTGCTTAAGTCTTTCGCTACATAATGACGTTTTGATTAGGTTATTCGCTATATAATGGAGTGCTGCTTAGATTTTTTACTATTAAACAAAGTATTGCTTAGGTTTAATGGCGTATTGTTTAGGTTTTTTGCTATAAAACGACGTATATCTTCGGTTATTCTCTATATAATGACATGCTGCTTAGATTTAACGATGTATTGCTAGTGTTTTTCGCTAAATAACAACGTATTGCTTAAGTTTATCAACGTTTTGCTTAGATTTTTTGCTATATAACGACGTATTGCTTAAATTTTTCGCTATATAATGACGTATTGTTTAGGTTTTTCGATATTTAACGACATATTGTTTGAATTTTTTGGTATATAACAACGTATTGCTTAGGTTTTTCGCATTATAACGACGTATCGCTTTGGTTTTTCTCTATATAACGTTGTAATGCTTAGATTTTTTGTTATATAACGACGTATTGTTTAGGTTCTTCGCAATATAACGACGTATTGCTTATGTTTTTAGCAATATAAATACGTATTGCTTAGGTTTTTTGCTATATAACACCGTATTGCTTATGTTTTTTGCTAAATAACGACGTATTGGTTACGTTTTTCGCTATATATCGACGTTTTGCTTAAGTCTTTCGCTACATAACAAAGTATTGATTAGGTTTTTCGCAATATAACGACGCATAGCTTAGGTTTTTCTCTATATAAAGACATACTGCTTAGTTTTAACGACGTTTTGATTAGTTTTTTCGCTATATAACGACGTATTGCTTATGTTTTTAGCAATATAACGACGTATTGCTTAGGTTTTTTACTAAATAACGACGTATTGGTTAGGTTTTTCGCTATATATTGATGTATTGTTTAAGTTTTTCATTGTAAAACGACGTATTGCTTAAGTCTTTCGCTATACAACGACGTATTGATTAGGTTTTTCGCAATATAACGACGTATTGCTTAGGTTTTTCCCTATATAAAGACGTACTGCTTAGGTTTAACTACGTTTTGTTTAATTTTTTCGCTATATAACGACGTATTGCTTATGTTTCTCGCTATATAACGATGTATTGTTTGGGTTTTTTGCTATATAATGACGTATTGCTTAGGTTTTTCGCTATATAACGATGTATATATTGGGTTATTCGCTACATAATGACGTATTGCTTAAATTTTTCGCTATTCAACGAAGTATTGTTTAGGTTTAACGACGTATAGTAGACCAAGTAGCTTATCCGGAATTTTATGTCTATAATACTTTCGATTAAAATATCTCAGGAACTAAGCCGTAATCAACAATCTGACTGCACTTTTATGATATAATGTGGATGCAAGCTTTCGATTGCGACCAGTTGGAATAAGATTGGTGCTGTCAATCCTGAGAAATGATATTTGTATATAGCAAACGTGAGACTTTTTTCCCGCATAAGTTTCAGAGTCACGTACGTATGTTTGCACGCACACAATCAAAGCGATTTTGTCCATCAAGGGTCATCCACACAATTTACGTTTGATTATAATTTTGTGTACAATCTTTTATATATGATAAATGAGAGAGAGAGAGAGAGAGAGAGAGAGAGAGGGAGAGGGAGAAGGAGTGGGAGAGGGAGAGAGAGAGAGAGGTTTGCATTTTATACAAAATTTTGTTTTATATAAAAACGTCAAAAAAGATATAATAATAATTAATTAGTCTAAAATTTATTTAATATATAGTCTACTAAAATTTCAATTTATTAGTATATGTTCATTTATAAATTTAAAAAAATCATATACATTACAAGAATTAATACGATATAATTTTTCACATTGTAATAATGATAAAAAATATGTATCAATTGTGATGCTATCTCAATATTTGAAAAGACTGACATAATAATAACAGGAAATATTATCATCTTACAGTTATTGTTATTTAAAATTAGTGTTACAAAAATTATTAATGTAATGGATTTAAAAATTAAAGCTGTACCTACGGAAAAAATAAATATTGGTGCAAATATATATAGTCATCAGTGGAATTTTTCATCAAGGTAAAAGTATAACTGATGGACATTATGCAAGCATAGTACGTGCTAAAGATACCGAGTG
>JBCEZW010075406.1:0-35519 GCA_039654385.1 Cataglyphis altisquamis | reverse complement strand
CGTACAATTTTTTTTATTTTCTTCTTTTCTCTTTCCATTCTATCTCAGTTGTATACGCGCGAGAAGCCATTTGATTGGAAGAAAACGTTCGTCTTTAATTAGTACGAGTCTGCCCTTTTGATATGATTTTTATTGTCGATGCCACTTGGACTCTGCAGTTCGTGTAGATTCAAAAGACCACCGTTGCCAAAATGACTCTGCCATTTGATGAAGCAGTTGGAAGCGCGAGAGCCAGTTTTGAGATAGTTCTTCTAAAGAAGATTTCGAAATGGTAGTGAGAGTTGTTCCAACAAGAAAATGTCCTGGTGTCAGAGCGGTGGCATCAGAAGAATCGTCAGAGAGAGCTGATAACAAACGCGAATTCAAAATTGCTTCGATTTGAATTAAGAGCGTAGTCAACTCTTCATAGATGAGCAAAGCGTCGCCGACGACTCGACGGAGATGCTGTTTGACGGATTTTACTTCTGCCTCCCATTTTTTGCCAAAATGTGGAACCGAAGGGGGATTGAATTTCCATGTTACCCCGTTGTTGGCGAGAATACTTGCAATGTGAGCCCACTCTTTGGAAGAAGCGCTGAACATTTTCTTCAACTCCGAAGCTGCGCCTATTAGATTGGCGCCATAGTCACTTGTGATTGTTGAGCAGAGGCCTCGGCGTAAATCATTTATATGCAGCAAGAAATCCGTCAGTCGAATAGTTGGTAGCCAGTGTATGGCCGAAGTGCTAAAACAAACGAATACGATAAAGTATCCATTGTATGTCTTTGAACCGCGTCCGCGAAATGTTTTTATGTTCAAGGGACCGGCGTATCGAGGGGGGATTGACTCTGGTCTCACTCAGAGAGTTGAGACATGATGAGCTTTAAGGTTTCAAGCATGTTCGGAACCTTGCGAACTTGACGAACAAAGAGTACTACAGCAGAGAGCTCGAGTTCTCCTCGAGCAAGAATCGTCATGTTTTTGAGAGGCGCGACTTTAGTTTTTGCGCCGATGAAAGTGACACGGATGTCATCAACTTCATTGAGGTTGCGCAGATAAACTACGGAAGCAAGCGCGCTTTGAGATGCGTCGGAAAATCTATGAATTTCAATAGCGAGAGAGGATGAACTTTTTTCGAACCAGCGCGGGATTGATCTCAAGATCATCGTTACTTCTTCAACTTGTTGCGTGAAGTGAATCCAGCGAGATTTGAGAGTTTCGGGAAACTCTTCATCCCAATCAAGTCGAATTGTCCAGAGCTCTTACAGGAACATCTTCGCGACAATGATAATCAGTGAGCCATCCGAGCGGGCCGAATGCGCACGATAAACGAGAGCACTGACCGCTTCGTTATGACGTCGAATTTTGGAGGCGACAGTACCAAGAAAACGAAGCGATCTGATTGTCGATCCCATTGAGTTCCGAGAGTATGATGAGTGGGTTTGATCAGTGACTAGAAGTTTTGTTGTTGATGCTTGATCTTGACGTGGAATATCGGCTAGAATATCTGAGTCGTTAGCAATCCATTTTCTAAGATGAAAATCTCCGCTCGCCTTAAGGATTTTGTTTTGTTTTGTTGGATTTGTTCTTTTGCTTCTTTCGCAGATAGAGTTGATGCTCCTAAAAGAACATCGTCAACATACGTATTGCAACGGAGAATGTCAGCAGCGAGCATGCGCTAAGACTTTGAAGATGCGGCCACTACGTACATTCGATTTGAGCAGGCGGCAAGTATGCAGTCAACTTTGATAGAACGAGAGCTTCTTTGGAACTCGGGCGATTGTTCGGTATTGCACGGAGCAACCGAGATTGGTTCTTGAAGAACGCTTGAGATGTTGATTGAACAGCTAAGGTTGACGTGACAGGGGTTGTTGTTGCGACGGTGTCGGTGTTGCTGGCCGGTGCTTGCAAGGTCGTGTGATGTTGCGGCAGGTTCGGCAGCGTTTAGTATTGTGACACGTTTTCACTTGATGAAGCCCGAGACCATTAAAAGATAGAGATTTTTTGAGACTACAATCTCTCGTCGTTGATCGTGTGTTTTCTCTAAATATTTTGGACACGAAGAGAGATAGTGTCCAGATAAGCACAGTACGCACTTTTGTTCCGTCGCGACAGCGGTATACGATCTTGCGCCCGATAGTCGGAAGATTGATATATTTGATTGTTGCTGTTTTCGAGGCAGCGATCTTTCGAGAGCTTCGAGTGTGTATATGCGGCTAACGAGGAAAGTTACAAAATCAGTAAAAGACGGCGGATCTGTTTTGACTAAAGTGTCTTCCCATCGTTTGAGAGATATAGAATCAAGCTTTCAAACCCATCATGAAGATGATGATGAGCTCCCATTGTTTGACGGGGCAACCTAGAATTTCAAGAGTGCCAAGAGTTTCCTTCGTGTCGCCAAGGAGTCATTTGAAATTGGCGGAATTCTCGGCCTTCACTTTGCGAATCGCGAAGAACGAAGCGAGTTGAGCATCGATAACAATCCGTTTATTTTCGTATCGAGCTACGAGACTTTCCCATGCGCGAGCAAAGTTTTCCCCGAACTTCGCAATGTTTTTTAGAAGTTGGGACGGTTCGCCTGAGAGACTCATTTTCAGATAATCCAACCTTTCGATGGCTAAGAGATCTGAGTTGTCGATGATGATTAACGAAAAAGATGCCGAAAATAACTCCACTCTGAGTAATAACCGGAAAACTTTGATATATCGATGGGCGATAATCGACGACAACGCGACCCGGTAGCTGTAGTTAACGATAACTTGATAGATGTACTATGAGTAGTAGGTGATTTGAGGCTGTCGAGGATGTTGAACATGTAATGTCAGTGAAGTTAGCATATCATTATCCAGCAGATTAAAAATAAAAGGGAGTTCTTTTCGCATGCAGTCGAGTTCTATGAGAAACCTTTACTTGCGCACAGTACAATTGGACACCGTTGCTTTTGGACACAACACGAATTTTTGTATGATTTAAAATATATACACACTCATCTATGCATGTATAATTTTGAAATTTTTTGACATTTATTATTAACTTTATTTGGTAAATAAACGTTGTTACAGTTCGTTTACACACATATCTTTTGCGCACATTTCTTTTGCGCTCATTTCTTTTGCGCACATTTCTTTTGCTGTATTTTGTAAATTGTAAAGCGTGGTCCACCCTGCCTACCGGCGGAGCGGGTGCACCCCCGCCCCACGTATGTGTGTGTGTGTGTGTGCGTACTTAAGAAATGTGCACAAAAGAAATGTGCGCAAAAAAAATGTGCGCAAAAGGAATGTGCTCAAAAGAAATGTGCGCAAAAGATATGTGCGCAAAAAATTTCAAAATTATACATGCATACATGCATGTGTATATTAAATTATACAAAAACATCTGTTGTGTCCAAAAACAAGGTGTCCAATTGAACGGTGCGCAAATGAAATGTGTCCAAACGAATTGTGCGCAATTGAAATGTGTCCAATTGTATTGTGCGCAAGTGAGCCTCTTCCGAGTTCTATAGTTCCTGATACTTTTTAGTAATAGTTCTTGTGATTTTAATAAAAAAACAGTCGATCGAAAAAATGATCTGCTAACTTCTCGTAGCAGATCATTTTATAACAAATCAAAAATAAAAGAGAGTTCTTTTAGCATACAATCGCGTTCAATAGTTTCTGATACTTTCTAGTGATAGTTCTGGTGATTTTGTAAAAAAAAATGTATTAAAAAAATAAACTTCTAGTTTTACGTAGCAACTGTCTAACATACAAATGTGATACGCTAGTATATCAATATAAGTTATAGGCTTTTTTCGAGTTCTACGTTATAGATCTAATATTCCTCCTTATATTTCGAAAGACTTCTAGCTTTTAGTAATTTTTAAATAATTAAAAAAAATTTTTCTTAGCATCTCATCCACATAATTGTGATATGCTATAATTGAAGTGAAACATTGAGGTGATATTAAAAATTTATTATAAAATAGTTATAATTATTTTAATTGTCAGAACTCTTTGGAAAGGCAATGTATATGTCTGAAACTACACGAGAACTGTTTTATAATAAACAGAACCCTTGCAATTCCGCCAACATATCATTTCTATACTCGAAAATATAAGATTTTCGGATAATATAATTGTTTAAAAAATTTTCTAATTATTTTAATGGTCAGAACTCTTTGTAATGGCAATGTACATGCTCGGAACTACACGAGAACTGTTTTATAACAAACTGAACTCTTGCAATTCCGCCAATATGTCACCTCAGTTATAGCATATCTCGATTGTATGGATATGACTCTGAGAAAATTTTTTTTTAATTATTCAAAAATTATTAGGAGCTAGAAGTCTTTTGAAATACATGGAAGAGTACTAGAACTATAACAGAAGACTGTAAAAGTGCTCAAAACTTGCACTAGTATTATAGCATACCACAATTATATGGATGAGAAGCTAAGAAAAATTTATTTAATTATTCAAAAATTACTAAAAATTAGAACTCTTTTGAAATATAAAGAAGAATATTAGAAGAATATTAGATTTATAAAATTGAACTTGAAAAAAGCCTAGAACTTATGTTGATACACTAGCGTATCACATTTGTATATTAGACGGTTGCTACATAAAACTAGGAGTTTATTTTTTTAATGCATTTTTTTTACAAAATCATCAGAATTATTACTAAAAAGTATCAGGAACTATATAACTCGACTGTATGCAAAAAGAACTTTCTTTTATTTTTGATTTGTTATAAAATGATCTGCTATGGAAGTTAGCAGATCATTTTTTCGATTGTTTTTTGGTTAAAATCACCAAAACTATTACTAAAAAATATCAGGAACTATATAACTCGACTGCAAAAAGAACTCCTTTATATTTTTGATCTACTGGAAAATGATATGCCAAGTTCACGTACATGAGCATGTAATCGTGAGCTTCGATAAATGCTGCTTCACACATCGAGTAAAAATCCTCCTTGAAATACGGCAGCTTCTTCTGTTCGGCCAATTCGCGATTTGAAAAGATTCTCGTCGTTCGCTTAAAATTTATCAATTACTTCTACGCGGTTTTGTACGTTGCCACGATTCGTTTTTGAAGAGCCGAGTTTTTTCAGATTTTCGACCGAATGCGTAATGAAGCCAAAGAGGAAGTGTTGACGTTTGTTGACATTGTCGATTATTGCCATTGTTCAGAAGAATCCATTATGATTCGAAATTCACTAACACCAAGTCACAAATTTTCGTAAAGCGGCAACCGATACTGCTAATGCATTTGCGATTTATTTACGGGTGCAACAACGATAAAGATCGATGTACGAGAACATTTAGATGCGTACGATGTTAAGAGATATACTAGCGAATGACCGTTAGGATAACGAGACAATTCACAGAGAATAATCTTGAAAAATCTCAAAATTCCGGTAGATTTTAACCGCAAAATTATCCGCGAATATTTTTCCGGCCATCCGGCTCGAAGGACCAATGTTTCATCAAAATTTACTTTTTTTTAAAGATGTAGCTATGAACTGCGGAGAGATAATTTTTGCTAGTGACATCGAAATAAAGAGACTCGACTAATTATTTAGAGATTTATTTTAGTGTTTGACCAAACAAAATTGTTGATTTGATTTTTGAACCTTGAAAATTGATTGAGTAGGAAAGAGGATTTCTTCTATCTCTGGAAAAAACAACAAGTACGGATTTAGAGAAAGATATCATTATACTCCTAGATTCAAGATGAGATGCAGGTTTGCAGATAGCTCGACGATTTTAAGTGAGTGATCAATGTTTAAAGATCTTAAGTAAATAGCAATATCATCAGTAAATTGAAGAATTTTGCATTAATTGTTAAAGAATTTTTGATATTTATGTAATATAGATGTTAAATAAAAAGGGACTTAAAATAGAGCCTTATGGAACACTTGTAAGAAAGGAATGTGTTAAAGATTTTTTTTATTTATAACAAATGTGGGAACTCTCTGAAATGAATGAGGTTATATATAAATAAACATGTCTAAAAAAGATTCTAAGTTCGATGAGATCAGGAGAATATTTGGAATAATATTATCAAAAGCCCCAATTATATCGAGGAATAAGCAGGCTGTGGACTGACTTGTAACAAAACCACCATATATGATGCTGAGGAGTATGCTAAAGTTGTCGTGACAAGACTTTTTTTTTCTAAAGTCGAATTGACTCAGGAAAAGAAGTCTATTTTTTTCAATTCATTCAAAACGAGAATGAATAAGTTTCTCCATTAATTTTAGTAGGAGGTAAAAATAGGAGGTAAAAAAAATTGGACTGAATTCACCAAGAGAATTTTTGGGAATTAAAAAGACAATGATGCAAGAGAATGATGCCAAAAATTAGGAAATATTCCTTCCTCAAATATATTATTAAATATGTCTAGAAGAATGAGTAAATAATGATCTGGAAGTAAAGAAATCATTTTGTAGTCGATATGATCAAGTCTTGGAGAGGATTTAGTTTTAAGATTTTTAATGAGACCAGTAAGTTCAACCAGTGAAAAGAGATTATCAATGATGTGACAAGAGGAAAGATTAGGTCGTGGAAAATATTGTTTAAAGAGACAGACGGAGGACCGAAAGATGAGATTAGGGATTTGACGCCATCTGGGATCTCGAAGTTGAAGTTAATTTGAAAAGAAGGGAGACCGAATGTCTTAATTTAAATCTTTTAATCATATTCCATAAATATGGTACAGGAATATGTTCATTAAGAGAGCAATAAAAGTTTCTCTATCCTTATCTCTTATGGCGTTTCTGGATGGACGAGTTAATCCAACTCGGATCATGAATTCATGGCTTTTATCGGCAGAGACAATGCAATTACATAATTACTTGCATAAATTCAAGTCTTTTATTGGCAGACCATGCAATGACGTCATTATTTGCATTGTCTCTGCCAATAAAAGACATGAATTCATGATCTGAGTTGAATTAACCCATTCATCCAAAAACGCTATTAGCCAAACGTAAGGTGTGTTTAGCAATCGTTTCAAGTTTTTTTAGATTAAGATAATTGGCGAAGGAAGGATTCTTTTTGTAAATATTAAGAGTTATTGGAAGAATTCTATTGGAAGAAACTGTCTCATATTCGTCGCTCCACCAAGTAGAACTGTCATATTAGACATCAAACTTTCCAATTAATCTTCCCAGGTTGCAATCACCATGAATCGCTTTGGTTTGAGGTGTTATAAATGAGATTAATTTTTCTCCGCAAAATTAACGGGGAATAAAAAGTTATTAACACTAATATATACAAAAAATTTTTTTGTATATATTATTTAGAGACTTTATTTATTTTCTCAAATATCTCGAAAACCAAGCAAGATAGGGCTGAACAAACTGTACTATCTTTTTTGTAAAGTGTAAAATTATCTACAATAATGATCCAAACATTTATCGTCATGTCAGTCGTTTAGCTTATACACGTCATCAAACTTCAAAACTCGGATCCCGAAAACTATCAATTTCGTCGTTTTTTTTTTATGTTGCGCCGGTGATTTTTTTGTCATTTTGTCACTTAAAATTGAAATAAAAATCCCCAAAAAATCACATTATCTAAAAACTTCAAAGAATATTTTTTATGGTGCAACCAATTTTTGAGACATTTTTTGTTTATTTTGCAGCTATGTAAATAAAAAAATTTTACTTTTCGGAGTATTCTTAATTTTTTGCTGTTTTCACGTTTTAGAATTTGAGACAAATTTTATTATATGCATTTTGTTGGGAACAAAATTTGCAATAAAAAAGATCCTCACATTTTTTCGGACGACAAACGCTAATTTTTTTATTGATGCGAAATTATCTAATATTGCTGACAGATCGGATAACACTTGTTTCACACTGAAATAATTTTCCATTAACATTCTTGTAATTTTTTGCATCATTATTAAATCATAAATTATTGCAAAATTGTTTTCAATACATCCTTTTATTTTTACGTATTTATTAACAAATTATTTATTTAAAAATTATTATAAACAATTCTAAAAACATAATATTATATTCGTTATCCTTGTTGTCTCATGGAGAGAACATATCAATTCAAAAAATGTTCAAAGAAAATTTATTCATATTTATAAAATTTATTCATACATACGGATATATACCTTTTGACTATCTTCCACCGTCTTGCAATTAGATAATTATTTCAATCTTCAGTATCCATGGGTTCATCTTGAACTTTCGTATCTTCTCCATCACTTCCATTCTTTTTTCTCTTGTTTTGCTTATCTTCCTGACCTTGGTCTAGAAAAGATCTCAAAATCTTCGCAAATGTGATCATCTATTCTGTCCACTTCATCGTTTCCAAGGTCCATTGCTATTCGATTCATGCAAAACATTCCTTGACAAAACAAACAGATTTGGGAGCATTATAAGCCGAGTCGTTGACAGCTACATGCCTTCCCATAAGACTCTATGCATTTACATGAGATATTTCTTAGTAAAAATTCTGGAGCAAGCTTTAATTTTGTCATTATTGGCATCAACATGAAATTTTTATATTGTCATCCCCAATCCAGAATTGAAAATTTATTGTTGCCGAGCTATTCCTGCACTTGAAAATAAACTTTTTGAAATTGTAAAGCTGCTGCCAATGTCGGCAGCTGAGAAAGACGAACCTACAGTTTAACTCGAGCAACTGATGTTTGGAAATGCTTGAAACGATAATTATCAAGATGTAGAGTATCTTCAATTGGTACTCCATATAATGCCAACATCAGATGTTTTTTTGCATCATCAATGGATTGTCTTGGAAGCTTCAGGCTCGTAAAAAAACTCGTATATTCTTCAGTAAATTTGGCTTTTCTCTGAGAAGATTGAAAATGCTATTTTTCCCTCGTTGGAAAATTGGTGTCACAGCCAATAAAAACATGAGCAAAAAAAATCTCTTTTTTTGTTGTGTTTTCTTCTGATGAATACATGACATCTACTGTTCTTCTTCGTCCTAGTTTGAAAAAATATATATTTTGATTCGCAGGTGTTAATCCAATCATGAAAATGACAAGATCGACATCTTCACTTACAATCATTTTATCATGCTGGACACTTTCAGCAATAGCTGTAATGACAATTAACTGATCAGTATCATGATCTGCTTGATGGCAATGCCAGCGATTTCAAGGTGTTTCGAGAGATATTCAATCAGTCTGCATTTGTTCTTGTTGTTACTCAGAAATTTGGCTTAATTCATGGTTGCCATCATATACTCTGTAAACATCACATTACAAAATTTTTGTTTGTTTATTTTATCTTATAATTTTTTATAATTTTTTATAATCTCATAATTTTTTGCACCTAAATAATTGTTTCTATATTCATCAAAAACCACAATGCAATTCAAACCATAATGCTTCGAATGTAAACCTCACAGGCTTTGAATATGTTGGTATAAGTATTTCCCAGCGACCACCCTACTCGATGCAATAAAAATCCACCATCAATAACTACTCTGCTTCCAATCCAATCAAAGTGATCGGCTGCCATTGGTGTCAATGATTTATATAAATCGGATTTCTTTGATTTTTTCATGATACTTTGATTATCGAATAAAAACAATGGAAAAGGTGCCAATTCGTAGCAAAATGCATCACGCGTCGCTTCCTCATCGCCACTTAGTAATATAACTATTCGTTGGAAAAGCAATATTCATATTGACAGTGACCACTTCTTTATGGATTTCTACACCTCGGTTCATAACAGCTAAAGTCTGGACTCGAACGCTTCAATTTTAAATCTGCTAGACTGATCCCTATAAGACTTCATTGCCGTTGTTCCAATTTCAATTGCTTTGTCGCAATTAATTTTGGGCCCTCCAAGCAAATCAGTAGATATCGATCTCAGTGCATTGCATGTAAGGAATGTATCATGTGATTTTAGCCATTCTATTAGGCGCGCGCAATCTTCCACATCTCTTTTAATGCGACTCAATTGCAAATCAATGTGTTATTCAATCTTACTCCGGAAAATTCTTCTATTTTTCGGAGTCAATAACCTCATAGGCTATCGACTTAGCAAGGATCCATCTGGCCAGAACATTGTCGGATATTCCACGTCTATGTGTAACTCCTCCTTCAAACTTCAAAAAGCGCATAATCGTCTGCTCTATAGTCAGACCTAATCGTCTAATTTCCCGAAGTCATTTTGTCAAATCTTCAGATAGTGAAATAACTGTTTTCCATAAATTTTTGATATTCATTTACTGTCACAACTTGTTGAAGATTTAACATGTCCTGGAGATATAACTTGGCAGATTTAGCATATGCCAAATGATCTGATGAGTAGAAAATAGGCAGCATTTCACGAATACACCGCAAGTGCAAATGCCAATTTCCCGAACGCTTTGCCTCAATGTATAACTTGATGACATTTATGCAGTCCATATACTGCATCCAAAATTGCACTATACGTCTTCTTTTCCTTACTGCATCCATTTCATCTTATAATCGGATTGCTAAGTTAACAAACGTTTATCTTTTTTATAGTTTCAGCCGTTTGTGGCTCAGTGTCAAAGTTATTGAAGAATTCAATGACATATTTACGAACGGTTTCATCGATGTTTGTCACACCTCGGACAATTATAGTGCCTAATGTCTGGTATGTTAGCAAATGAGCTCTTATGGCACGCGCGAAAGCGTATCCAGCAAGCATTTTTTTAACAGAAACAGATGCATCAATGTGGACCGTATATATAATTCACTCAGTCCGCTGGCTTCCATTATGATTTCCAGTCATCCAAGGTAAGACATTAGCAAATGAAATCCTTTTAATCTAACGATAACATTTGCTAATCTTTCATCCCCCTAAGCGACGGTTTCCCTGGCTTTGATGTAGAGTGGCTGATCGAAAGTGACAAAGCAAGTTTTTTGTCCTCTTTTTTGACATTCTGAAGCTGCATAAGACAGTACTGTATTAATGGCATCCTTTGATGAAGGAAGATTGACAAAAGGCAAACACAAAACACAAGAGACATCGTATTCTATGTTTATCATAATAGTCTCGATATAGCCTTTCCAACTAGGGAGATTATTTACTCCAAAAGATTTATGCACATGAAGCATAACAGGAAAGTGCTCAGGTTCTTGTAAACCATCTTGTTTCAGTTCTTCAAAGATAAAATTTTTCAATTCAGATCCACTATTATAATTTCCATAATATTTAATATCAATTTTTGCTTGCGACGCCAAAATTGCAGCAGATGATATCACTTTCAATTTTTCAATCCATCCTTGTATTTCTAAGTTATCTTTTGGAGTAACAAATGCCACCCATACTGTGAAATGTGTTGCCATCCAATGTACAAACATTATGATCAGCATTGTCAAAAACATATTCTTTAAATGCATGTTCTTTAATCATTACTTTGGAATTTACAATTGCAAATACTTCAAAGAGCCTTACATTGTTATATGTCATACATAATCTTGGAAAGTACATAGATTAATAACTTCGAGCCAAATTTGCGATACAACTATCTAAAAGTCTAAAACTAACAGTTTTTTATTACAGTTTCTTATTGATAATATTATGTTTTAATCTATATATATCTATCTATATATATATATATATATACATATATATATATATATATATTTCCGGGTTGATGGTATTAAAAGCTGCGAGAATCGCTTCTCGTGCTTCAACTTCTGTACCATCACGCCTGTGCTCGATTAAATTTTTAATATGATCCTATACATAATAGTCGATAATTCATTTTGCGACGCTCGTATGTAAACGTTGCTATCCGCTCCTCTCACCCCTCCTTCACTTCGCGGCGCGCTTAGTAACCGCGATGCCGCGAGGACCGTCTTTTCTCGTAACGCGCTAAATATTCGCGTGCATTGGCCGATCTTTTTTAATTAATTTCTCAATAATTATTGCGAAAATCGCAAAATGGTACAGGACTTTTCTACTCAGTTTAATTCACTCTACCTGCACAATTCCAGTGGGGCGATTATTATCGGACACCCTGTATATATTCTGAAAAATTTAATAAAAACAGGTAATATAAAACAAAATTTATATAAAAATTAAAAATTAAAAATTTAAATAAAAATTAACAATTGTAAAATTTATGCGACAATTACAAATTAATACAAAATCAAAAAATAAAAAAAATTTTAGTTAAAAATCTTGGCGCTACTAAGTTTTAAAATTAATAATTTCAACGTATCTTAAAGTTACAAATAATTAATTTAATTTAAATATTATTACTTATATACAATATACAATAACTGCAATGTAAATGTACGAAGTAATGGAATTAATATATTCCTATTGTTCAGCAGTTTTAATTTTACAATTTTTAATTTTTATATAAATTTTTAATTTTTATTTTTTATATGAATTTTTTAAAATTTTGTTTTATATTACCTTTTTTATTAAATTTTTCAGAATATATATAATTATTAGAATATATATAAGTGATTGTTTATTTTATATTATTTTACATATTTTTTTATAATAAATATATCTTAAAGCATTGTATGTGTGTATATTACAATTGTGTGCACTTAGTTAATTATAGAATAATTATTTTAGCTATACTACTTTAATTATATTACAATTTATTAAATATAATTTTTCTTAATATTGAAAATAATAAAAGAAATAAATTTTATAGTATAAATATTTGTTTACACACATTTGGCGCAATTTTTTGATATTATTATTTTTTTAGAAAATTTAAACAACTATTATTTTGTACAACAGTATTTTTTGGGTTAAATTAATACTTGAATACAGTTTTGAATGGAATTAAAATGACATAATATTGTAGAGCAGTTTTTTAAAAATAAAATACAATTTTTTGTATAACATTTTTTTACACAGCGCGTATATTTGGCGTCTTCTGCTTTATCTTTTTTTAAAAAGGTAAATTTTTATAGGGATATCATTCTTTTGTAGTATATATCTATTGTAGGGATATCATTCTTTTTGTAGTATATATCATATTAGAAATATAAATAATATATTAAAAAACACAAAAGCAAAGATAGAGAAAAAGAAAGAGTTATACATTGAAAAATATTTAATAAATATAAAATATTTTTTTATTATATAGCTATCAGAATCTTAATCTTATGTTAAATTATCTCGTAATAAGTAAGTAAAACAATTGCAAATTAGTCTTAATTAATAATAAATAAATAATAATTAGTATTCGTAATACATGCATATATTTATTCATTATATATTATTATGTTTTATTCAGATGAGAATTATATTTTTTAATATATATAAAATATATTTAAAAAAGCAAGAAACAAAAACGAAAGAGAGAGAGAGAGAGAGAGAAAGAGAGAGAGAGAGAGAGAGAGAGAGAGAGAGAGAGAGAGAGAGAGAGAGTCAGGGAGTAAACAGAAGAGAGGAAAGGAAGAAAAGAGAAAATTAAGATATAAAATTTAAAAAATCTTACAAAGGTAAAAAAAACACGTTAAGTACATAAAAAATATTCTATCTTGTATGTAAAAAATTATTGACGAAAATTATATTTTTCTCTAAAAAATAACTTTTAAAATAATTTTCCTTTAAAAAATAATTTTCTCTTAAGAAACCAAAAATCAAAACTAAATATAAAATCAATAGTTAACAAGTACATAGAAACAGTTCAGTTTGTAAAAAATTGTAATTTAAAATAGTATTTGTCATAAAATCAATCTTGCGTTTATAGAAATATTATAGATTTGCACGAAAAAATTAGAATGCATTTTATTTCTATCAAGACATTACATTATTATATATCCTCCCTTCAAATAAATATTTTGTATACTATACAAAGTACTATTATGTTGCGGATTTTATTATAAATAAGTAAATCATAAAAAACTTCTTAATCCTTACTGCAATAAAGTTGATTTGTTGCAATAATATTGATTATTAATTTTAAATTTAAAAATGCCTTGTGCCAAATTGATCGATTTATTGTAAAATTAATCAGCTTTAATATATAAGTCCGAAACAAAAAGGATAAAGATTAAAGCGACATACAAATACTTGGCGTGCCCGACGTGAAATAAAAAATTGCAAGATTATTATTATCAATATATTATATCAATATATTAAAATAATATGTATTATTATATCATTATTAATACATTAATATGATATATAATTCGATGGGCATGCCAAGTAATTGTGTATTGCTTTAATTTTCATCCTTTTCGTTTCGGACTTATCTGGTAAAGCTGATTAATTTTAACAATAAATCGATCGATTTGGCACAAGACATTTTTAAATTTAAAATTAGTAATCAATATGATCAACGTTATTGCAGTAAGGATTAAGAAGTTTTTTTATGATTTACTTATTTATAATAAAATCCGCAACATAATAGTACTTTATATATTATACAAAATATTTATTTGAATGAAGAGTATATAATAATGTAATGTCTTGATAAAAATAAAATGCATTCTAATTTTTTTGTGAAAATATAATATTTCTATAAACGCAAGATTGATTTTATGACAAATACTATTTTAAATTACATCTTTTTACAAATTGAACTGTTTCTATGTAATTGGCTTAACTATTGATTTTAATTTTGATTTTTGATTTTTGATTTTTTAAGAGAAAATTATTTTTCAAGGAAAAATTATTTTAAAAGTTATTTTTTAGAGAATAATATTATAATTTTTGTCAGTAATTTTTTACGTACAAGTTAGAATTTTTTAAAATTTTTTTTTTATTTTTTTGTATTTGGCGTGTTTTTTTTACCTTTGTAAGATTTTTTTAAAGAGATCTCACTACTTTTTGTAATAACTATTTATTATAAAAATTTATATTTTTTCTGCAAAAATTAAAAATTATTTTTTAAGGATAAATATTAAAATTTTTGTTAGTAACTTTTTGCGTACAAATTAGAATTTTTTTATGTACTTGGCATATCTTTTTTATCTTTGTGAGGTTTTTTTTTAAGAGTTATATTTTTTTTAAAGGGATATATATTTATAGATTTTTTTATAAAATAACGTAATTAGTTATACATATGCAAAGAAAGCCAAAGTATATATATTACTTAGTATGTATATTGATAAACTGATTAATAAATTGAAGCGATTAATTTTGTTACAATAAGATCTTTGAGAATGATAAGAATGTATATATATTTTGGCTTTCTTTGCATATGTATAACTAATATTGTAATAGCATGTTGTGCAATGCGAGATATGTATTTATAATCTTTTTTTTTGCATAATGACGTATTATTAGTTATATGTAAATAAGGAAAGCTAAAGTACACATACTATACAAACAGATTAATAAAATGAAATGATTAAAATTATGTTGCAATAAAATTTACTTTGAGAATAACAAATATTATATATATATTTTTGGCTTTCTTTGTACATATATATATAAATAACTAATATTGAAATAGCATGTTGTGCGATGCAAGATATATGTTCATAAGTTTTTCGTTTTTCGTTTTTTAGATAAAATAACGTATTTTCAATTATACATATGCAAAGAAAGCCAAAGTGTACATATTACGTATGACAAATAGATTAATAAATTAAAGCAATTAAAATTTTGTTGCAATAATATCCATTTTGAGAATAATAAAATAAATACTACGTATGTATACTTTGGCTTTGTTTGCATACATATAACTAATATTATGTTGTGTAATACCAGATATATGTCCACCACTTTTTTTTATAATAACATTATTTTTTATTACTTATATGCATGCAAAGAAAGATAAAGTATATATATATATATATATATATATATATATATATATATATATACAGGGTATCCTGCAAAGATTGTGCCAACGCTTGTGAGCGGGTAGAGAACAATAAACTGAACAGAAAAGTCCTTTATCATTTTGCAATTTTCGCAATAATTATTAAAATATTAATTAAAAAATATTAGCAAATGAGCGCGGCTATCGCACGGCTAGACCATGGAGCGTGCTCTAGGCGTGCCAGCGACGAGCTTCATCGTGTCGCATGGCAACGAAAAGTGTTCTTACGCGTATCACTTTCGTCGCAAACTTCGTCGACACTACCGTGTCTCTTGATCTGTGTGCTTCGATGACTTTTGGTTGCACGTTTCATCTAAATTTAAAACATGCTAATTTTAATTGACAATGAGACCAATTTTTTTATTTTGTCTCTATCAACCGAGAAGCATCGCAATATTTGCTGTGACATTAGGTTCCGCACCACTAGAAAAATTTTTACGTGAAAACAATGACGTGAGAAACATCAATCTGACTTCATTACATAATTTTATATTTTGATTGCGATTTTTTTAATACTTCTTATAGTTTCTTATTATTTTGACTGCAATTTATTTATTTTTTGTGTTATTATACATTTCGTTTTTCCTTTTTGTGATATAATAACGAGTTAATATCGGGTTCTTTTTGTAGATTAATATCTTTTGTATGTTAATTTATTATTTATTACGCTAAAGATAATTCTAAGAAGAGATCAAAACGTACATATTCTCCATGACCTTTAGTTACTAAAATAAATATATAATTACTGCACCATAATTACTGCGCGTTGATTCTTATTGTCTTTGTCTTATTTTGTTTGTTAGAATATTAAACCTATTAATTTATGACGATTATGATATATTTCACATGAAAATGTGAAATCAGCATGCTGGCCTCTTTGCGTTTATTATTATTTGATTATTTTTTTATTTTAGTTATGACATTTTTTAGTGATTATTAGCGACTGATTTTCACACTAACTATGTAACTATCAAAATATTAAGTTATATATGATGAAAGAATTTTTATTATTTTTTTACTTATTATGATGCCATGGTGAATGCTATTTTTTAAAGTTTTTAACCTATTATTCGCCTATGTTTCGATGTGTACAATTTTATATACATATATAGTAGATCGATTATCTGTTTTCTTTTTATTTTTGCAATGCGAAATTATCGACACCACCGTGATTGTTACTGTTGGGAAACTACTCGCTTCTATTTGCATAAGCTGGAATTTGTTTTTATCATTATAATACGTTTTTATTAATTCTATTATTATATACAAAAGATGATTTTAAAGTGGATCAAAACTTCCATTTTAATTTATTTATATTGAATAGACTAATTACAACATAAATGTCTAGCTCTTATTTGCCCTTTATGTTTGTGTGTATTTATATTGCATATTGTCAGAACCATTTTTATGCAATAAGTTTTATTAAAATTTTAATTAACTTTTATAAATTGATCTAAATCAATAAGATATGAATAATATATGAATTATTTATAATAGGCTTGTTATTTATAATAGGCGGTCTATCGAAGCACTAAATTAGATTTAATTTCCGTCGAATCAAGTTTTATAAACAAAATTTCATTATTTCCAGAACTTATTTTATTATTTATTTATAATTAAAATTAAAATTGAAACTTAAAAATTAAAATTTATAATTAAAATAAGTTAAATTAATATTATGTGTGATATAATATATGTTATATTTAGAGTTGGGTAGTAATTAGTTAAAAAGTTAAAAGTTAAATTAAAAAGTTGAAAAGTTAATAACTTTTAACTTGTTAATTTTTATTTAGTTAATTTTGAACATGTTAATTTTTAACTCAGATTAATTACTTTTAAATGCATTAACGTTAACCTTTTTTGTACAGTAAGTTAAAATTTTTAAAATTTATTTCTATTAAAATTTTCTATCTTTATTAATTTTTGTTAAAATTTTGTATCTTTACTTATTTTTATTAAAATTTTGTATCTTTATTTATTTTTATTAAAATTTTGTATCTTTGATAGTTGAAAATTATCTATTTACTAATAATTATAGGCTGATATTCGTAATCCATTCTTATATTTAAGATCGTCTTAAGCGTCGTCTTGGGTCGCTTTAAGATCTCATTTAACCAATGAAATGGCCGCATAACAACTTAAGATCATACTTAAGATGATCTTAAATATAAAAACGGACTGTGAATATCGGCCCTAGTAATATAAGACAGTATCCAGTACTATCAAAATGTACGTTCATAAAACACAACGATACCATCTTTGACATACATATATATATATATATATATATATATATATATATATATAGTGCAGATAGTTTAGTATATGATTATTTAAGAGAAAAAATGATAGACTATAATTTTGAGATGACACTTTTATTAAGATTCAATAAATATTTTCAAATTATTGTTAGAGTATCCAACAATTAAAGATAAAGCTAAAACACACGTGTGCAAGTAGAGCAATTCAAATTAAACAGGAAAATTATCTTAACCGAAATCTCTATTGATCGTTATGTTTTTAAACACTTTAATATCTCTATTACACAACTATAGTATATTTAAATAATGTATATTATATTAATTATTATATAATAAAAAATATATTATCTCTCTTATAAAAGATTATCTTTTCATTATATTACGTAAATTTAAAAAGTTTAATTTAAAATGTACAATTAAAAGATTAATTATGCAAAAAACGTATAGTTTTGCACAATTAACTTTTAACTTTTAAAAAATGATCCAAAAAGGCCTTAAAGAGCAGATTGCGCATGTACATGCATATATTTAATTTAAATTATAAATTTTAAAAATTATTAAGATTAGAGAAAAAATAAACTAAATTTTTGAAATCATCGATATTATAGATTGAACTATCTCTTTCATCGTAAAAATAGTCTCTTAAAGAATAATCGCATTAAAAATACTTCGAAATCTGATTCGCATTTGATTTTCTTATTTCCATATATAAAATCCTTATCGGAAAAATTCAGTTTGATTATCCAAAATGCAGGCCTTTATTTGTTTTATACTAAACAAAATAAAAACAATCATTAAAGTTCACAAAGATTTACTTTCCCAATTGCTTCACAATAATGTCGTTTACAAAAGTAACTGTAACAGTTGTGATGCATCATATGTAGGCCAAACGAAGAGAGTATTTTTGAGCATCGCAATTATATAAAAAAGGCACATTCTCAGAACTCAATCACTGACATCAACAGAGATCACGGTTTTGATTGAAAGCATATACAAATTCTTGATGAGAAGACTTTGTTTTTACTGAAGAGTCTACTCGAGGACTAAAACGTTTAATACTAAGAATTCTTAAATTTTATTTATTTTTCTTCTACTCTTAAAAACTTTCGAGATTTATAATTTAAATATCTGCATGTACATCTGCAATTTACTCCGTAAAACCTTTTGTATCATTTTTTATCTATTTGTGAGCATTTTATGTTTATTTTTAACTTTTAATAAACTGATAATTTTTTAACATAACTTTAACTGAGTTAATTTTTGGACCATTAGCTTTAAATTTAATTTAGTAAAAAAAAATTAATTTAACCAACTCTGGTTATATGTTATATTCACGAGAAAAAATATGCATCAATAACATTTATGCATTTGTAATATTCAGTTTTATTGTGCTTATATAACATTAATATAAATGAATTTACTGATATCAAATCAAATAATAATATTTTATTGAAACTTTACATTGTATAATAGCTTTGTTTATAGATATGAATTCTACGTAAAACCTTGACAATGATAAATATTTGAATTAATTTACATGGATCGTTTTCATTTTTACATATATTGTAAAGGATTCCTAAGTAACACGCACTTTAAATTTTGTGGCGTCCCCTTCTGGTTCCAAAGATATGCGATTTTGAAGTATCATAATTTTCGCATTTATTTGTATCATCTTTTCATTATATCTTACTTACGTGTTTATATTCTTTTTCTTTATATTTGCGTCACTGTCAGTACATTTTTGCTAAGAATTTTTTTTATTTATATTTAATTGCTTTTTATTACTGTTAGTACGCTTCAAAATCTATATATAAAATATATATATAATATATATATATATATATATATATATATATATATATATACTTATAAAACAAAGACGAGAAGCAAGGAAATAACTTTACTGTTGCTGTGGTGCAAAGCACGGCTGTGTCTCTTGATTATAATTTTATAAAACAGACTACAGTAAAAAATTTGAACAGATACATACATATGTATTTACATATTATATCTTTTTAATTATTATTTTTTAATATAAAATAAAATTTAATAAATTAGAATTATTCTCCCACATTAATGTAATATTCATATATAAATAAAGAACAACACATTTTGTGAATAATATTATTATATGTCAAATATAAAAGAATCGATTACGAATATTGTCTATATATAATAAATTATTATAAATTGAAGTTAAATTAAATAATAAAGAATATTTATTTATAGCGCGTTCGCCGATCTTTGATCATCTCAGTGCATCTCTTCAAGGCTTAACAACAATCAGAGCTTTCAATGCTGAGAATATATTGATGGCGGATTTATGTAGTCATCAAGATCTCCATTCATCTGCCTGCTTTCTCTTTTTAGCTACATCCCGAGCTTTCGGCTTCTATATCGATATAATCTGTCAACTTTATATCGGAGTGATAATTGTAGCTTTTACGATCTTCGAAGATTTAGCAGTAGTCGGTAATATTGGTTTAACAATCACACAGATCATGTCGTTGATAAACATGTTGCAATGGGGAATTAGACAAACGGCTGAACTAGAAAGCCAATTAATTTCAATAGAAAGAATACTGGAATATAGTAACTTGGAAGAAGAGCCAATGATTGACAATAAGTCAGAAATAAAACTACCAGATAATTGGCCGACAAAAGGTCTTGTAGAATTCAAAAATGTGAATTTGAAATACATTCATCAAGGCGACTACATCCTTAAAGATATCAGTTTTATCGTTCTACCGAAAGAAAAGATCGGTATTGTCGGCAGAACCGGCGCAGGAAAATCATCTCTGATTAATGCTCTCTTTCGTTTAGCTTGTGTAGAGGGAGAGATTCGTATAGATGATATATCAACTAGCGCGATTGCTCTGCACAATTTTCGATCAAAAATCAGTATTATTCCTCAAGAGCCATTCTTATTCACTGGCAGTCTACGACAAAATCTTGATCCTTTCGATCAATATTCTGACTCTATATTGTGGCAAGCTCTTCAAGATGTTGAGTTAAAGGAGATAATCTCTCAGATGGCCGGCGGATTGAATACGAAAATATCCGACGAAGGATCAAATTTCAGCGTAGGCCAGAGACAATTATTTTGTCTCGCGCGTGCTATTATCAAGAACAATCGAATTATGGTATTGGATGAAGCAACTGCTAATATTGATCCTCACACAGATTCTCTTATACAAAAGACAATTAAAACAAAATTTATAAATTGCACTGTATTTACTATAGCTCATAGATTGAATACTATTATGGATAGCGATAGAATATTTGTAATGAATGCTGGGAGTCTTGTGGTAAGTATGAAATATGAAGAATTAAAAAGCAAGATGATTTCAATAATTTTGACGATATTAATTTGAGTATTATTCATCATTTACTAAAAAAAAAATTATACAAAGTAGTTAAGACGCGACTTTTAGTGTTCGAAAATTATAGACACTTTTATATTCACATACACATTCACACTTATATTACATTCACAATCATTTTTACTTCTCCTCCTTCGCCTCACTCTACCTTCTACTCTTCCTCCCATAAATCCACTCACTTATTTATTTATTCATTATCGTTTATTCATCCATATCCACGTACGCGCGCATATACGTATATATATATATATATATATACGGAAATATATCATGATAATTATCTTGAACTTTTTTGACGTTTATCAATAAATTTATTGCAATCTGCAGCTAAGAGTAAAAAGGAAGTCAATATTGGCGCCTATGAGTGGCCATCTTGAGCATTTTTCTTTATGCTATACAGTCCCTGTCCTGCGTTCGCTTAGCACCAAATGCTCTCTTTTATCTCTTCTTTATTTACTATATTCATATATGCATGTATGTGAATATGCATGGATGTGTGTATGTCCAAATAAAAACATGATTATAAAATGAAATTTTTGGACGTTGATTTTAGGAATATGACCATCCATATATACTTTTAAAAAGAAAAGAATATTTTTATAATATGGTACAACAGACTGGTTCCGTGATGGCTAAAAATCTTATCGATATGGCTACGAAAGTAAGTAATAAATTAATTTAATAACAAAAATATAACAATTATCATAAAATTAAATATTTTTAGTTAAATATTTTATTTTTTTCTGAACTAATAACTATTTAGGTAAATGTATGAATTAACTTACAACTCACGGATCGTTTTTATTTTTAGATATATTGTAGCAAGACACTGAGCAACACACACTTTGAATTTTGTGGCGCCCTCTTTTGATTTCAGAGATATATGCGATTTTAAAGTTTCACAGTTTTAATGCTTTTTCTGTTATAAAATAAGGAAAAATAAAGTTTGTTTACGTTGCATTTGTGTAAAGCAGACGTGGAAAAAGTGTTTGTTTACATTTCGAGAGACGTAGCTTCTTGAGTTTTTCCGCTTTCCATGTAAAGCGAGGTTCAACGCAAACTTGTATCTAATTTTTAATATGTGTATAATTTTTTGATAGTGAAGTTCTCCCCGGGTGGAGGGGGGGGGAGGTGGAACATATTACATACGCATATACCTTTTAATGCAAAGTGAGGCTCCATATGGGTTTACAACTTTTCACTTTATGCATACTTACTAGAAAATTATTGTATATATTTACACTCTCCGAGTACAATGGGAATTTGGGGATGATCTAAGAGTTCGACTCATCTTAAGAGTTGGGACTCCGAATATCGAGAAACACGAGATAAAGATTCCGTGTAATAATGATATATTTGAACAGCTTACGTGTTGTACAATTCATTTTGATGATGCTTCTGTGACGTATAATATGGGCACTTGGCAGAACACAATTATTTCGTTACTACTTAGATTTGGATTAAAGCCTCGAGGAACTCGTTGCTTTTCTTTTTATGGTAGAAAGTAAATGACTTTTTGGGTAATAAATCGCGATGTCTTAATTTAATATTGCGTATCTTGCATTTAATCTAATATTGCGTAACAAATTGCATATCTTGCATTTAATTGTGATTTTGAGAGCATAATAGTTCATGAAATGTTGATTTTGTGCTGTGCTCTTTTGACTTTTTTAGGTCGTTATTACGTTATAATATTTTGAGTGACGATATTATATACGACAGCATTTATCAATACAAAGATTTGAGTTGAACCTCGATTTGTGTGGAAAGTTATAAACACTGATGCTATTTTAGAGACGCTGTCACGCTACCATAACGTATAGAAGAGATACGCTCTGCGCATTACATGTACACGGTTCGCCTTTTGTATGCGTATCTCCTCTGTACGCTATGATAGCGTGACAGCGTCTCGAAAATAGCATCAGTGTTTATAACTTTTCACACAAATCGAGGTTCAACTCAAATCTTTGTATTGTGTACACGGTTTGCCCTTGAGTGCGTATCCCCTCTACACTCTAGCAGCTCTTACGGAAAAAACACTCAAAAGAACACTCAAAATAATACTCAATTTGAGTATTATTTTGGACACTCAACTTGAGTATAACTCTCAACTTTCTTTCTTTAAACGTTACTCTTAAGTTGAGAATAACATTCAAGTTAACTCTCGAGTTGAGGATAACACTGAAGTTAATTTTTTGTAATATTACACCGTTTTTTGTAATATTGCAATGTAATATTTATATACTTCTACAATACATTACTTCTGCAATACATTACGGTGCAATTATATTTATAATAATATAGTATATATAGATGTTTTTTATCTTAACATTTGTATACGTTTTCTAAACCTTTCATTTTTATAAGTATTACTTCATACATATATGTATTATATGACAAAAACACTGACATATTTAAACATGATTAAGTAAATAACAAAAATAATAAAATTTAAACAATTTAATTTGAGAAACTTAAATTTTTATTTATATAAATATTAGATTTTAGATCCATTTTACATCTTAAGTAGATAATGAACACACAATTTTAATTTTTGCGGACATTTATCTGCCCGATTTCGAAACGTTTAATTAAATATCTGAAGTCCCTGTGTTAGGATCATCAGACAAATGATACTGTTAGTTACTATACTTTAATCTTATTAGCCGCTCTTTGCAATCTTTATATAATCATCGTGACTTAAAATTAAATGCGAGATGGATAATGCAACGCACGCCTCATAGCGGTAAACGAACAAACTAGTGATTACCAAATATTGGTTTTTGTAATGTTTTTTTTTTGGAATGTGCCTGCAACATTATCATTCAATATTACAATTACATGTTCCAATAATATCTCAAAAATATTACATGGTAACTTGCAAGATTCATTTCACATTTTTAGAGTTAATAATAATACTTAATTATAACTTAGTTAACACTCAATTTTTTTTGAAAATACTCAATCTTATTAACACTCAAAGGTTTAGGGTTTACACTCATCTATTCAGTGTCATATTCAAGTGTTAAGAATAAACTTTTAAAAGTTTAGTGTTCACACTCAATTTTGAGTATAAACACTCAATGTTTTGGTGTACACACTCAAGTTTGAGTATGAATACTCAATGTTTTGGTGTACATACTCAATTTTGAGTTTAAACACTCAATGTTTTGGTGTACACACTCAATCTTCTAAACACTCAAAATTTCGAGTGTATACACTCAAATTTAAGAGTAAACACCCAATATTGAGTGTATACACTCAAATTTGAGAATAAACTCCCAAAATTAAGAGTTTACTCTCAATATTTGAGGGTTTTTTCCGTAAGGGAGGCAGCACCTTGAAAATGGCATCACTGGTTATAAACCCATGTGGAATTTCATTTCGCATTAAAAAGTATATGAATGGAGGAAGTATGTTTTGAACCCCTTCTCTATCAAAAAACTAGACACATAGGTTACGGTTGAACCTTGCTTTGTGTGAAGTAGCAATTGTGATAATCGTACTAGCAGTAATACAAAGACAATTAAATGTAAACAAAAAAATTCTTAGCGGAAGTGTACTGATGCAAATGTAAATAAAAAAATATAAATACGCAAGTAAGATATAATGAAAAAATGATACAAGTAAATGCAAAAATTATGATAATCCAAAATTTCTAGAACCAGAAAAAAGCGCCACAAAATTCAAAATGCGTATTATTTAGGAATGTACTCTCTACACTATATGTAAAAATAAAAACAATCCGTAAAATATAAGTTAATCCAAACATTTACAATTTATTATATTCATCAAAAAAAATTTAATAAAATTTAATATATAATTATAAATTTTACTATTAATTTATAATTGTTTATAGAGTTACTATGAAAAGGATAGACCGCCGTCCAGATAATTCTAATTATATGCCAAATTTATCAAAATAATATTTCGTTACATATATACATACATTTAATGATAAATTTATTAGCCATATAATACAACACGATGCATATTTTATACTAAATAAAATTATTTTTGATGACTCTATATGTTATGACTATATTTTTGATGACTCTATATTCTATTGATTTTTTTTATATTCTCATCATATGTTTTCAATTTTAGATTTTAAGAAACTTATAATATAAAAAAAAATGTTAACATTTAATAGAAAATAAAATATATAAAAATAAGAATTCCATAG
Source organism: Cataglyphis altisquamis (assembly GCA_039654385.1). Taxonomy (NCBI): domain Eukaryota; kingdom Metazoa; phylum Arthropoda; class Insecta; order Hymenoptera; family Formicidae; genus Cataglyphis; species Cataglyphis altisquamis. Next base: position 9,953 of record JBCEZW010075406.1, on the reverse strand, counting down.
TCATATATAAAAAATAAAACAAGTAAATATTTATTTTAAAGGATCCTTACTCAATGAATTTGATATATATAGCAATGTATCACATCTTTCAAAATTAGACATAACGCATTCTTTGTAGTTAGATTAATCATTTATCAAAAAAAAATACACATGTTACGAGAGAATTATTACATTATTCTATCTATTGATAGTCACATCCCCGTTGATATGATGTATGTCTTTTTCTTTGACATAAACCAATCATATTTTTATTGGAGCTAAGATAAGCTCGTCTGTAGTAGCTGTATGTATTTTTCTTGCTACACCTAAAAAAATTTAGAAATTGTTTATTATTTATCAATAAATATAACAAATATCTTTTTAATATAATGTAGATTAAAAAATAAAAATATGTGAAGTTTTTATTTACTTAATTTTTCATAATCTGTCTTATATCTGTTTAATAAAAGCATGGTTTTATGATCTTATGATTGAATGAATAAATGAAACCTTTATTGTGGCCCTTAAGGGGATCTGTAAGGTCTGTTTTACCGATCAAAACGCGAATATTAAGTTAAAGTGTTTAATCTTTTTGTTTATCATAGAGAGAGAGAGAGAGAGAGAGAGAGATATCGACAAATTTTTTTCCATAATTAAAATATACATAATAACGGACTTTGGTAGATACGATTTTATATAAAAAGTGAAAAAAAATTAAAAAATTATAGTTTTGTTATCGGCTTCTGCCATCAACATTTATTTAATATAAAAAATTTATAATCTGCACGTGTCTAATCAGTAGCCACTGGACTTGGCATTTCATAAAAAAGTATCAGTGAATTTAGAGAAATGAGTTTAGAAACTTTGTAAAAAAGATAATACAATCTAAAATTTTCGCATATATGTGTATGCGAGATCGAGGCTCGAGAGTAAAACAGAGCAGTAGATTAGTTGTGTGATGTCGCGATAGAGAGAGCTGCAATCCTACATGACAAAGACGGACATAATTGTACTCTCTTTCCTGCGTATAAAGCAATATACATGTACGCAGAATACGCACTAACATTATTGCAATTTCTCTATCTTTTTTCTCTCAATCATACTCTATCTCTTTCTAATCACTCGCTTACTATGTACTACATATCGTTTCATGCTCCTTGCATATTCACTTATACGTTCGCGCTTCTCTCTGCCTCCCTCCCTTCTTCCCCCCTCTCTCATACTCTCTCTCTCTCTCTCTCTCTCTCTCTCTCTCTCTCTCTCTCTCTCTCTGATCATAGACAGATTATTTTCAGACTTTCTAAAGACTGTGTGCATGATCCTTTACAATAAAGAGAAGAAATTCAAGAAAGATAGATTGGATCTCTCTTTGGAATGACTTATTAACAGATAACTTTTTATAACTTTTTTTAACCAGCAGGTTTCTATTTCTTTTCTAAGAAATATGGGACCAACAAAGAAATAGAGCTCTGTGTAGATTATCTTCTGTAGATGCAGAAAGTTCAACTGATAGCTTCAAGAAGAAATACCATAAAAGATTGATCAACTCGAAGAAAGTTTTGTGGTAGGGACCGGAATTACAAAGGCTTAGGTTGGAGGCTTGGCAGTTTTAGAACAGTGCAGGAACACGGGCCGCCTATTCACGTGGGACCTTTACTAATAGTTTTAGAAGGCTTATAAATACTCTGTGATTTCCGTTAAAAGAAAAAGTTGGAGATCATTTTTTGTTAACGGAAGGGAAGAAAGTCTTCTTTGGTCCTCGAAGAAAAGAGAGGTATTCTAGTCGGATGCTTATCAACTAACCTCCTTCTCTTTAGTGTTCTTTTGGGAACACTTGAGAAAGTGTTATAACAATTTAGTGCCTTTACGTCTTTGTCCATCTAGTGGAAGGCTCTCCCTACCATACAGAAAGAAAGAAGGATGTCGTCGATCTCAATCTTCCATGGCAAAGCAGAGACATCAGCTGCCTCGTCACATCTCTGATTGAGAAGTGAAACTGGGATCCAAGGCAAGCTAAGAAGCCGATCAATAACTAACTAATAATAAATATATTTGACATTATACATATTTTATGTTGTATACAGGGTGTAACTAAACAAACGCATATGGACAATACTATCAGATATAGAACAACAATCTAAATCGAAAAATCCTGAACCATCTCTCTTTTCGTTGTTATACGATGTTAAAGTTAGCTAATCGCCTGTCTACAGCAGAAAGTCATTTCACTATTCCGACTCTTGTCGTATTTTTTTTATTTTCCGTTGTAGACAGGCATTAATTCGTTAACTTTAACATCATATTACAAGGAAAAGAAAGTTCAGATCAAAAAATAGTTCAGGACTTTTCGATTTGGATTGTTGTTCTATATCTCATAGTATTGTGTCCATATGCATTTGTTTAGTACATCTTGTATATTTTACACACACACACACACACACGCGCGCGCGCGCGCGCGCATGCATGCACGCACGGACATGCGCACACACATAGGGGATGTGCCGCTGTCTCCCTCCCGCTCTGCGGACCTCTCGTCCACTGGTCGCGCCGTGGTCTACCTCTCCCTCTGCGAACTCCTTGTCCACTAATCGTTTTACAGTCCTCCCACGTGACATCATACTGCTGCGCGGTTTTCCCTCGCCCCACAACCCTTTCAGAGAACCATTGTTAGAATTTTCATAGCTCTACTACTCACAACCAATCGCGAGCATTCCGCACTTTTCGTTATACTCGCGATTGGTTTTGCTTTCATTCCGCGTTATGTTATCCGTTGCACAAATTTGCAGCCAAATAGTTTGCAGTTTAGAGAGTTGCAGTTTGGAGAGTTTAAAAAAGAGTGCAAAGGGTGCCGCTGTTTTTGTACCTTGATGGAGGCCGAGCAATAGCCTTGCGGCGGACGATTGCTGGATAACGATGGAGTGGACCATTACAAATATATGTTATAGAGAGTTTATTAAAATCAAGAGCAAAAAGATATATTTATTTACAAATTGCGTCAAAAAGCAGCCATTATTTTCATTTTAAGCAAAATTTATATTTTTTAATTTATATTTTAAAAGTTATTGTTGAAACAAGTATTTCATATTTACAAGTTTAAATCTGTGAATTTCTATAGCACACATTATGAGTCATCTAACAATAAGTTCAAAGATGATGTTAATAATCTTACAATTTCTGCAATTATTTTTTTCTAAAACAGTATATTATAAAATACAAAATTTTTCTGCATTTTTTATTTGTGTTTTCATATGAGTAAAAAATTATTCTTTACTTTTTTATTATAACTTTTAGAATAATTTACATATGATAAATTACAAAAATTAATAACAATATTGATATGCATTGTAATACATAGAGCCTGGGTAATTTCTAAGTGTATTTCTAAGTATTATTCGCAGTATACATATTTGTTTTTTTATTGTACACATACATAAACTTTTTTATAATTCTTCATAATAGAGTACGTAGCATCGATAAATACGCCATAGAAGTTTTGATAATCTGCATTAATATATATTTAATATTAATAAACATCAGTTTACAAAAATTGTTTTTATTTAAAAAATCTATAAATTTAAAATAGCCTTATTTTTAAATTGTGTAAAATCTAAAAAAAAATTTTAAATAGATATTTATTTAAAAAAATAGTAATTGTATATTGAATAAAACTGCATAAAAGTTTATACTTTACTGATTTTATCACTACTTAAATATATTGTGTTGGGGAGGTTCTTGTGAGTAATTCTCCGTAAGAAAAAAGTAGATGGTATTGATGTTTAGAAGAGGGAGAGGCTCACTTAAGACACAATTAGATACAATTGCACATTGTGTTATTAGACACATAAAGTTGCACACCGTTGAATTGGACACGTTACATTTGTACAACGTTTATTTGAACACATCTTTTTTGCGGACTATTTTAAACATTGTTATTTTTGGATATATATTCTTGAATAATTTGGAATACATACACACGCATGTATGCATGTAGAAAACTTTTGAAATTTTTGGAAATTAATTATCAACTTTATTTTGTAAACAAACGTTTGTTGTAGTGGACACAGTTTGTTTACACACAATTTGTTTGCGCACAATTCATTTGTGCACAGTTCGTTTACGCACAGTTCATTTGCGTACATAAATTTTAGTTTTAAATAAAAAATAAGTTTGTGTTAGATTATATTATCTGGAAGTGGAGCCCTCCTATGGAGGGAGGGGACAAATCATTGTGTCCACGTTTATACTTTACAAGCGAGGCCCATCCCACAATTGTTGTGTGGAAAGAAAAATATGCAAACTAAACGAACTGGGCATAAATGAACTGTGCGTAAAGGAACCATGCACAAACGAACTGTCCGCAAACGGACTATGTAAACAAATTATGTTCATTGTAAAAGTTGCTTATTTACAAAATAAAATTAATAATAAATTTTCAAACATTTAGAAATCTTCTACATGCGTGTTATATTTAAAATTATACAAAAATATATATGTCCAAAAGCAACAGTGTCCAATCGAACAGTGCGCAAAAAGTTTATCTCCAAATGAGCGATGTGTAAATCTAACGTGTCAATCGAACAGTGAGCAACTTATGTGTCTAACAGCCTGGTGTATAATTTCAACGTGTCCAATTGTACTGTGCGCAAGTAAATGCTTCTCTTTAGAAAATATAATAAATTAAAATTTCATAATTTTAATGCTTTTTTTAAATATTATGAAATAATATTAAGAACAGTAAAGTTTGTGTACGTTGTATTTTTTGTAGAATAGAAGTGGAAAAACGTTTTTGTATATTTTGTATATTTACGGGATAGATACATGGTTATGGATATTTTGTTAATAATCAATTTCATCCACTTCTCGCAATAATTTATTATTTTTCCTTATTTCTTCTTATTCCGATGAATAAATATTTAAAGTGAAAATTATTGAATACATAAGCGACTCTCCCCCATTCCCTACACTCCCCTCCCGAAAAAATTCTAACTTAACCCGAATTTATTTTCAGTTTCAAATGTTTACATTTAAAATTGCGTACACAATTAATATCAAATTTCAATTTGTTATATCTTCTAAACCAATGCCGTGCGCTACTTCTTTCTTGCAAAGATTTATTCAGAAAGACCTCTCCTACAACATATTTAAGTGACGATAAAATTGATGAAGTGTGACCTTTTATGCAATTGTGCCACGTATTGCAATGAATACAAAGCAACATAAACCCCATTTCTAAAAAAAAAATAATTTAAATATAAGTCCGAATTATGATAAAAATAATTATAACTATAAAATAAAGATATATAAGAAGCAACACAAAGAAGCACACAAAAGACAAATAATAGTCAAAAGTGCAGGAAATAAACAAAAAGAATTTAATATATCAAGTATAAAGTTATATACATATTTAGGATAACTTTCACTTTTCCGATCATTTTCGAACCATTTTCAGCAAAATAAGACCAAAAAATAAAAGATACATAAAAAAAGATTACATAACTTAAGGCCTGGGTAATCAATACTTGATGATAAATAAAATACGCGATGCAAATCAAAATGTAGATATATACAATACAATCCGAGATGATCGTCTAGATAAGAATCGATTCTCTAACAGTATATGATATCATATGAATGTATGAATATACATATACTAATATTGAATGTATTATATTTAGACGTAATTTACTGAAAATATTCATATAATGCCTCTGCAAACGTTATTTATCAAATATTCTCAGGATATATTCAGTATATAAAAACTAAGTTTCGATATTTATATTGAATGTACTATGATGAACCCTAATATACTGAGAATATCTCAATAATATTTTTGTAATACATCGTTTATCTTCTTTCTCGCATATTTTTTTTATATTCTCAGAACATTCTCAAAATATATAAGTTAAACTTTTAGAGCGGATATATCTATACGCCATATTGAATAAGTAACTTCCGGTATTGCTAATATTGGTCTCTTATAACTTTGGTCTCATAATCTCCCGGCGGATGACTGCTGCGTATTGCAGATGTAATTTCAATTCGAGGTAATCTCTTTTATTCTTTAAAAATAAAATTATAAAAAACATATTACGATGTTTAAAAATCTATTTTTGCAAATATTTCCATTATATTTTGTGCATACATTTCATAAATAACGAGAAAATTGTTTACAAATTGGAGGTTATCTCTTCTCAATAAACAATTCACATATTCTTATGTCGTACATGTAACTAAAATGATTTTGTATTCTTTTAACATAAATATATTGAAAAACAACTATTGAAAAGATATATAAATATATTTTTTTCATATTTTGTACACATTTCGTAATTTATTAGAAAAATTTATTTATACAAATGGAATAATTTTTTTCTTATTATAGATTATTAACGTATTACGAGAGCGTAATTCTTCTGATGCTGCTTATATATAATAATGCAGTAATTGCACTAGCCTTATTTTTAAAGTTAATTATATTTTATTAAATTAAATTTTATTTAATTAATTTTTATAACATCAAAACAAAATTTTTTAGAAATACAAATTTAATAGTTTACGAGAAAACTGTACTAATACAAATGAGATATTCTTTTTCTTATTACAGATTAACAGTGGCGTAGCCAGGGGGAAGGATTAGAGGGATATATCCCTCCCCAAAGTTTTAGAACCAAATATGAAAATGAAAGATTGAAAGCAAAAAGAGGAATAAAATTGTAACCACAGCCTCTGCTGAACGTTCATTTTCAACATTAAGAATTCTTAAACACAACCTAAGAAATACAATAAGTGAAGTAAGACTAAACGGTTTGACACAAATGTATTGATAATTTGACTTCGTCGATTAACATAAAAGAGGTACTAGACAGAGATATCTAAAAAACCTAGACGCATGCTTTTAACTTAATATGTATTATTTAATAAAAGAATTATATGTTGTTTTGTAGTTTTATTTTTTTTTAATATTCCTTCCCGAAATTAAATCTTGGCTACGCCTTTGTAGATTAACATATTACGAAAGCGTAATTACTCTTTTGGTATTGCTTACACATAATACTGCGTTAGTTACAATTCTGCTGCCATCGAAGGATCAGACGCAAGACTTTTTAACATCTAAATTTAGGTAAGAAAAAAAATATTTTATTTGTATGAGTAGTTTTTTTGTATAATACGAAATTTGAATTTCTTGAGAGACTGATGTTTCGATAGTATAGAAATTTTTATTTTAAAGCAAAACGTTTTATTTTATATTATTATTTTATTTTGAAAATTAATCAAATTTCCGTTCAAAAATAATACCCGTACTAGCATATTATTTTGCATATAGAAATATAGAGGAAAGTGGAGTAAAATCGGGTAGGCAGGTCAAACTGAAAACCTCTGTTTTTTGTGATAAATGCTATTATCTTTGGAAACTCGTGTTATTAATTGTAGATTGACCATCATTATTTTAAGATGAATCGTGCTCACGTGCATATAATATTTATTTTTTGAAAAAAATTCAAAATTTTCGGGCCAGAAAATCGATATTGATCGATATCGGAACAACAATCGAGTTATTATCGCTTTTATACAAAATATTTGGTTTGATAAATGCATTCATATTAGAGATATATATTTGCATTAATTTTGATCATCACTTTGTACGCCGGAATATATAACCGCCGTGTTTGTTATTTTTCTCGTGTTGAGGCAAAACCGAGTACCTACATATCTCATGTAATGAAACGAGGAAAAACTGTTATTCTGACTTTGTCTCCCTACAAAAAGCACTTAAAAATGGAAACTACCACTCAGAAGAAGAAATTACTTGAAAAAATAATTTTTTGAGATCCTACAAAAAGCAGTTGAAAATGAAGACTACTATTCAGAAAAAGAAATCACTAAAAATAGTTTTTTGAGATCCCTTAGAAATTAAAAAATTAAATAAAAAAGTCCTGCAACAATGTAAAGCAAGAGGATGTCTTTATTTATGATTTTTGTTTATATATATTTATATATATAAATTTGTTTATATATATATATATATTTTGTTTACAATTTATATTGTATTTTGATTAAAATAAATAAAAGTTTTGTAACTACACTGATGCATTGATGTTTCATAATATATGTTTTAAAATGAGTACCCGATTTTACTGGATAAAACTAGGTATCTTGAATTCTTAAAAAAATTCTTTTATTCTTGATAATTAAATATTTTTTCAGCAACTAACTTCATTTTCTCATAGTTCAAGATCCAAAGACTACTAATGGTCAGTAAAATTTTTTTGCTTTCTGATTTTTTGTAGAAAGATAAATCCAAAAAAGTACTTGGTTTTATCCTACTTTTTTCTATATATGTATACTCCTATATATGTGAACTAAAATAGAAGGAACATTAGAATATTCTTAGTATCTACTTAATACATACTCAGTACGTCCTAGTACGTATTTCGAATGCTCTGAGAATATATGCAATAAAATTAAAAACTTTTGTGATATCCTGCGAATATTCTCAGTATCTATCTACATGTGCTGTTAGAGTTTCTGTCGTTACGAAGCATAAGTTATCGAACAGAGCGGAAAACATTTGTTTCCTCGATAAAATGTAATGAGTTACTTAAGAAATGACGTTCTAAAATACAAAACTTGACAAAATAAACTAATAAAATCAAAAATGCAAGAAAGTAATTCATCAAATAACCGCATAACGCAACAAAAATCACTCAGAGCAGTCACATGTTCATTATAACTTTCAAAAATCGTTAATTGAGAAAGTGAGACGAAAAACAAAGATCTGCTTGGCAGATCAATCATAAATCTATTAAGGAAAAAAAAGCAAAAACAAACCAATGATAAAATCAAACAGCAAAGAAAGATAAGTTCTCTATTATCACTCTATTGCATAACAATAAATCTTTGGTATTCATTTTGCAAGTTCAAACCGGTTTTCTTTAGCGTTTAATGAATATCTCCGATAAAAGTCTTTAATCAAAATAATGTTTAACATCCAAGACTTCAACATTATTCTAATTAAAATCATTCAACTCCAATCTATTTCAGTAATATACGAAGACTAATACATCAAGCTTTCTTTTGTGCCTATTTTCCGCGCTTCGGCTCTTGTTGCGTTCGCGTGCGTGCGTGCATCCATGCTTGCGTGTGTGCTACGTTATTTTTTGTTTCTTTTATCTTTACCTTATCTTAAAGCCTTTTAGCCTCTCTTTTAATTATAACTATTTTATCAATTTGATAAATTTTTTTATGAACTTTTGTACATAAAAATGTTTGCTGAAATACTTACATCCGTAAAACTGTTCAAAGAGAATATATAAAATCTGCCAGCTGTTAAATATAGCATAACTTGCCCATGAATCATACATATAAGTAAACACTTCTTGCAATTGGGCGGCATTTCATACCAATCGCATTCGTAATATGCATCTTGAACGTTTATACACTAAATGAAACAATTGAAAAATAAAGATTTTATTTAAATACAAAAAATTCTTATTATTAATAATATAAAAGGGAAGATACCGATGGTATAGGATGGTATAGGATACAAATCCTATCGGCATTTTAATACGAGCAAATTTGCATTTCTTGATTATATGTATGTCAGTTTTAATAAATTTATAAAATGCTTGTTATGTACTATATTGGAACTAATCTAAACAAAATTGAAGAGATCTCTCTATTTTTGAATATTATTGTAATATTTCTATAAATAATTTTCTACAAATAAGAGAAACGATCTAATTGAAAACGATAATCAGAACGCAATTTCTTTTCCTTTCAAATGTGATTTATTTATTGTGCATATTCATATGTTTCGATTATTGTTTTAATGTCGATATCTTAATGTCTTAATTGGATCATCATCAGCAGCTGTTAAATAATACAATAATGATGAACTATACAGGGTGTCCTGCAAAGATTGTGCCAACGCTCGTGAGCAGGTAGAGGACAGTAAACTGAACAGAAAAGTCCTT
>JBCEZW010072012.1:0-36222 GCA_039654385.1 Cataglyphis altisquamis | reverse complement strand
GTGTGTGTGTGTGTGTGTGTGTGTGTGTGTGTGTGTGTGTGTGTGTGTGTGTGTGTGTGTGTGTGTGTGTGCATGTGCGTGTGTACGTGCGTACTTGTGTGTGTGAAATAAAAAGAAAAATTAAAATGACTGCTGCAGCGGTGCCTGCGGAATAATGATGGCGTCGGCAGAGGAAGGGGCACTTTTGTAATATAAAAATGTATTAATAATTATATTTTTAGTAATATTATTATAAAATTTGATAACTTACGTGAATTCAATTAGCCTTTATTGTTTGCTGCGTTGCAGCTAGGATTGAGTTCCTCGATGTACCGGGTGGTTTGAAGTTCTTGATGGACTCCTTTCCTTTTCCTTCTGTAGTGATTGTCGGTCTTTGATGGAGTTTTTTCTTGCTGTCTCACGTTCTGGCTGGTTCCACTGAATTTTCTTTGTTCTCATGGTTTGCCTTTGCTGTGTCAGTCTTATCAGAGTTAGCGTGATCACACCGCTGCCACCAATTAATGTTGTGCTCCTAGCCGAGGAAGAGGTTGTTCGGGATTTGCACGCTCAAAGGATAAGGATCCACCCTCTGAATAAGATACTCACGGTTGTCAGGTTTAAACTTGATATATTTCTAAGACTTTGTACACTTTGCACTTGTTCGCGGTTATAAAGGTAGGGCGCGCTACGTGATGCTTTCGGCGAGCGTAAAAGCTGTCGTTCTTCTGATTTCGCTCTCTGCTACTCATCTTGTCTCGATTTATATATATTAGTTAGTCAGATCGGAAAGAGTGTGGTGACCCTGGCCAAAGCACGTCTCGTGCTTCGTTTGTTAGCCTGTCTCGTCAGCTGCTTGCTCAGCTTCTGAGAACTTGACCGTGGCTTCCTTTTCGTAGTCGCTTCTCTTATATAATTTTATTATTAATTGTTTATTTCATTACTCTTTCTTGATTACTTTTCCTTGGACTATATTAGTTATTATGTTTTATTTAGCTCTTTCTCAATCTTTACTTAATCTGTTATTTTTAATCTATTGGGAAATTGATCGGGCTATGACAGAAACTTAAAACCATGTGGACGCGAAGATAAACAGACAAATCGGATATCCGAACTCTAAGGTCTACACTGCAGACCTAAGGATTTCTAAACAAAAGATAAGGAGAAGAACGACGCATTCACAGATGATCCGTAGCCGAATGAAATATACATAATAAAGAACGAAGGCCGTCAAAACTGCAGTATACGATTTGAGACGGTATACATCGGTCGAAAAATGCATAACGGATACTGTGTTGTGTGCCAAGTGTTCAATATAACGGATACTATGTTGTGTGCCAAATGTTCAGTACAGAAGAAGATTTTATGATGATCTTTGATGATAATCTAGAGAAATGGAAAGAGACAATAATTTTGAGGCAACATTAGACAAATCTGATGAAGATCACGTATTGTCCGATGACAGTAATTACTTTAGTGATCAAAGTGAGGATCTTACGGAAATAGTCGACAGGATAGTGTCTCATTTGGAAATCATTGCGCTAAATGAACGTGTAAAGCGTTGTATCATCTACTTTTGTTATTCCACACATGATGCTTTAGCTTTATGCACTTCGTGCATGATTGCTGTATCAGACATTGATTTCGGATACATGTATGCTATTCGGAAGCATGTGATTGAGTTACATGATGCAGTGGATGGTCGATTCTGCTCCAATTTCAGCAATCCTTTTTATCAGATCTTTCCGTGTAATATGTGTCCAATTTGCACACAATAAAAAGAAGAAAAAAAAACACCGAACAAACTGAATGCGACCTGTTGGAGCTGTCGCACCAAGTCGCTACCTTATGCGAATATTTCGCGTGGGTGCGAAGGCGCAGCGATGCAAAGAATTTATCAAACAGTTCGAAGAAAGTAATCGTATCAAACGTCTTCGACTCTCGATCGGAGTTCGACAATCTTTGGTGGCCAGAATCGCGCAACTCGAAAGTGTAAAGATTCGATTATAGAGACAATTCATACCTTGTGGTGGTGATTATAGTGATAACAATAATGCGAAAAGACTCATTTGGCAAGAGATCGATACCGCGTTCGAAAACAGCGTATTGACCGATGCAATGATTAACACAAACTATGTCGAACCGCGTCAATTTCTCGAGGAAGTCAAAGAAATTGTGCTCGAACACGTGCAAAACGTGATGAAAAAACATTTTAATGTGAAAGTGAATATTGTGTTCAACGGTGAGTTTGTGACAGGTGAGAAGCGAACAAATAAAAGCATAAATACGAAAAACTATGAACTATTTCGCACATCAGTTTTATGCGAACAAGCGGCGTTTTATCGAGCCCACTGTAGCATCGCTCGAAGAATTTCAAGAATATAACAGTGGATGGGCTTTATCGCAAATACTTGATTTAACTATAAACATAAACAAGTATAATCCAATGCGCGCGGGATGTCACGTAAAATCACAAAAATTAATAATATAATTATTAGCTGGAGATAATGAAGAAAAGGGCGGTGATAAACATGCAGTCTAATAACAATGCATGTTTCGCGTGGTCAGTGGCTGCTCTGCATCCAGTTAAAAGAAATGCAGAACGAGAATCATTGTACCCGCACTACACGACAGTGCTGAATCTCCAGGACATTGAGTTTCCAGTGACTGTTAATCAATTTTAAAAATTCGAACTTGCCAATGATATCTCTATAAATGTATATTACCTCGAGGAAAAGAACATTGTCTCGATCCGACTGAGCAAGCTAAAGAGAGATAAACACTTCAACTTGTTTTACGTGCAAGAACCACGGGATGACAACGTCCAACATTTTGCGTGGATCAAGAATTTATCCCGCCTTGTGAGCTCGCAATTGAGCAAGAAAGAACACAGAAAATATATTTGCGATCGATAAGTATATTTTATATATTTTATATATTTTTTTCTTTTTATTAAATATATGCAAATGAAAAATTAAATGAAAAAATAATTCTTTTTTTTTTACAGATGTTTACATTACTTTGGCTCGGAGAATAAATTACAATTGCATACGGTGGACTGTAGAAAAATAAACAAGCCATCTATTTACCGAACGACAAGTACCTCAAGTTCAACAATTACAATAGGAAAGAGCGGCTGCCTTTTGTCATATACGCCGACTTGAAGTGCGTTTTGGACAAGACGGAGGAAGAAAAAACTTACCAGCATCATCAAGTATTTAACATAGTTTATTACATACATTGCGCGTACGATGACACAGAATCCGCGTATCATTCTCGTCGTAATACCGATTGCGTTTCATGGTTCGTCGAAGAACTTAAAAATTTAGCTCATCGCGTAGAGATTATTCTAATCACGAATGTCCCCATAATAAATTTAACGCGAGAAGAGTGGGAAAAATTTAACAGCGTGGCGCATTATTACATTTATGAGAAACCATTCGCGTTGGACGATATACGAGTACGCCATGTAACCAGACGGTACCGCGCATTCAAATTGCAATTTAAATTATAGGACTCTTTTCACATTCCAATAGTTTTTCCGTAATTTATCCGGTTACAATTCACATTTCATTATCAAGCAAATAGCTACAGCGTTCAAAGGGAGAATCGAGTTATTGCCGATAAGAGAGAAAGATATATATCTTTTACAAAAAATGTTAAACTTGCAGAAGAGAAATCAAAAAATCACATCAAATTGCGTTGTATAGATTCATATAAATTTCTTTCAGCCAGTTTTGACAATTGGCATCTTTTTTAAATAAAGACAAACTCAAAATTTTTAAGTCGAAATTTCAAAATGTACAAGAAAACAATTTCAATTTATTAACACGGAAGGGTGTCTTTCCGTACAAATATATTGAATGCGTCGAAAGGCTGAAAGATACGCGGTTTATCACTGCGCGATTCATTTCACAATTCTTTGACCAGTGATACTGTAACTGAAAGCGATTACGCGCACGCCGAGACTATCTAGAAGCAGTTTTCCATTCGAATGCTAGGTAAATACAGCGATCTATGTTTAAAAACAGATGTCTTGTTATTAGTAGGTATCTTTGTAAATTTTCGCGAAAGTTGCATTAAAAGTTATGGCCTCGACCCCGCGTATTACTTTACTCTCCCCGGTTACACGTGGGATGCCACGTTGAAACATACAAATATTACGTTCAAATTACTTACTGATATCGACATGGTTATATTTAGCGAAAGGGGAATACGCGGCGGTTTGAGTCAATGTTCCCGCAGATACGCGCATGTTAACAAGTACATGCAGTCGTATGATCCATTGAAATCTTCATCGTATTTAATGTACTTTGATGTAAATAATTTGTACGAATGGGCAATGTGTCAACCATTGCCCTATGCCAATTTTCGATGGGTCAACGACGTGACCAGTTTTGATACATCGTCGATCGCGCTTGATTCGCCTACAAGTTACATCCTCGAAGTCGATCTCGAGTATCCGCAACATCTTCACGATACGCACGCTGACCTATCGTTTTGCCCGACACGCGATAAACCTCCCGGTAAGCGGGAGGACAAGCTCTTCGCGACATTATACGACAAGAAGTGTTACGTGATATACTACCGCAACCTGCAGCAGTGTACGCGTCACTGTCTTCGCCTAACAAAGATTCATCGTGTATTGCAATTTTCACAATCTCCATGGCTCCGCGATTACATCGAATTCAATACAAAATTTCGAACACTCGCGAGAAATGATTTAAAAAAAATTGATATAAATTAATGAATAACATGGTATTTGGCAAAACGATGGAAAATGTACGCAATCATGTTAATGTAAAATTATTAACAAAGTGGGATGGAAGATTCGGTGCAGAGGCAATGATTGCAAAACCGAATTTCTATAGTAGAAGCATGTTTTCTGAGAATCTGATCGCCGTCGAATTGCGGAACTTGGAAGTAAAATTTAACAAACCAATTTACATATGTGCATCCTCGACATTTCTAAAACGTGTTTGTATGAGTTTCATCATGAATACATGTTACCGTTATATCGCGGCAATTGTAAAGACATATACACAGATAGTTAATCACATCGAATGCGACAATGTATATGAGAATGTGAAACGCGATATCGATAGATTCAATATGAGCGATTATCCGGCTAACAGCGCGTACGATATACTGCTTGTAAATAAAAAAGTACCAGGTTTAATGAAAGATGAAAATAATGACGATCATGAATGAATTTGTTGGACTTAGAGCAAAAATGTACGCGTTGCGAGTAGATGATAAAAAAGATACGAAAAAGATTAAAGGCGTCAAGAATAACGTCGTTGCGAGAACGATAACGTTTGACGATTACACGCAATGTTTGAACGAAGAGATTGAAACGACACATCAACAATCGTGTATTAGGTCAAAATTACACGAAGTATATAGCATCCGCGAGACAAAAAATGCTCTAAGTCCGTCCGATGATAAGCGGTATATCGTATCCGAAACAACCGACACGTTTCCATGGGGACATTATCGGATACCTTTATAAAATATAATACAATGTAGAGTAATGTAATGTAGCATATTATAATGGATGTATGTATGTATGTGTATGTATCAACTTATCGATAGAAAAACAAGAAATATATATCTATTTTTTCTCTTTTATATTTTATATGCCATCCTATATATATATTATATTTTTATATATTTTAGATATTTTATATGTATTTCATATTTTTCATATGTAAAAATAAATACAGTTTGAATTAATTAAACAACATTGTCGTTGTGTATCCAAGAATTGTGATCTATTGAATCCCAATCATTTCACATAAATCTCGTCACCCTTCCTGCGCAGTACTTTCGCCACGAAGTACACATCTGGATAATTCGCGCGACACAATTCATACTCGTAGAACGCTCCAGCGATGGATTTTCCGCGATAGTCCTCGAGTAGATAAGTTACGGGATTAGTACGCTACACTTTAACGATCTTAAACATCTCGGTAGTCCAATTCGGTGTATAACCTTTCTCGAAAATCGTTTTGTATTTGCTAACGCATACCGAGTCACCTATTTTGAACTTTGCTGGACCCGCTTTCTTTATTGCTTTGTATATTGTAGCTAAGAGTCTTTCGGCGATCGCAGGGGTAATGTCGGGGTCGCATACCGATCGATGCTTGCACGCATTATAATCCGACACGAATCGCGGTCACTCATCCACCCATTTGTAAGTTCCGTTGAGTAACATCTTTGTAAACATCTTCCACATATCGGTTTTCAGTGTACGATTGAATCGTTCGACGACCGATGCCAACGCTGAATACGTGGAATAATGATTGATGTCATGTTTCTTCATTAGGCGTTGCATATCGGTGTTGTAAAATTCCTTCTCATATCGGTTTTCCCGTTTCTCGGGCACCTCTTGCTATCTCGAATTATTTTAGCGATAGCATCAGCCGTCTCGCTTTCGCCTTTACTCTTAAGCGGTACGGCTCACGCGTACTTGCTCAGCACATCGATGACTGTATCTAGTGATGGCCTTTATTGAAACGAGAATACGGATGCATCTCGATGATGTCAGCTTGCCACAGGTCGTCGTAACCTCGCACTATGACGCGTCTTAGGGGAAAATTTCTTCTCGCTAGAGTATGCAGTTCCTCTACGAGTTGTAGCTTCTCGATATTTTTATTAGATTTTAACGATGTCATGTTTTTTTAGCAATGCGACTGGTTTCTCGGCGCGTAATAATATGTATGAAAAGATTACATTATCATTTATATCTCAAACTTTTTTTTAACCATTCAATAGCTGTTCCGTTTCAATAGCGGTTCTTCATCCTCCGTATGCCGATAGCGGATTGTTAGCCATTCGTAGCCGTTTCTGAACCGTTTCTGAGCAGTTTGATAGCTGTATCTAAGCCGTTTCTGGGCCGTTCGACAACGATCCGACAGTTGTTCCTGCACCGTTCAACAACCGTCCGACAGCCGTTCGTTGCCGTTCGTCGGAGCTAACCGTTCATAGCCGATCTCGGTTGTTGCCGTTCATTGTTATTCGTTGACGTTTTGTTAGCGTTCGCTACTCGTTTCTAATCTAGCAATATTCGCAAGCCGAAGTTCATTTATCACAATTTGTAACGCTCGCACGTTTTTCTCGAACGCAGCAAGCTTCTCATCTGACTCTCTGTTGATTTCTCAATGTTTTAACACATTGATCCATGTATAATTTGTTGACGGCATCGGTATCGGCTTCAGGTTGCGCTACACGGCAAATCTTGCGCGACTTCGCGTCATAGTCCGTAGCGACGCGACATAAAGCGTTTTCGCGCACGTAACTTTTCACCAATATATGATCACTTGTATCATTTTACCGTTCGAATAATCCAAATTCGTTGATATGCATCATCGATGCGAGTGGCGCCGATCGATTGGTTAGTTTTGTCGAGGCACCGTTTAATTTATAATAATGCCAGCTTCGCGAAGTTCCTCGATGATCGATAAAATTTTGTTGTCGTGACCGTTATGATCTTTTTTTTGTAATGGAGGGGAAATGCCTTTACGCTCACCCCGTCTCGATGGGTTTCGAGGCGGGATTATGTGTGACTCGTCCCCGACCTAAATAAGTGGCCGGGAAATACCCATCGAGACGGGGTGAGCGTAAAGGCATTTCCCCTCTATTACAAAAAAAAGGTCATAACGGTCACGACAACGAAATTTTATCGATCATCGAATTTTTATCGATCATAGAATTTTGAATGGTTACGAGCGAGTTGAAACGTACACCGTGTGGGCTTTCTATCAAATTTATCAACACGTTGGTTTTATCGCAATTCGAAGGACCGCAAATGATACCGCGTATAGTAGTCGGTAACATTATACCAAGCTTGCGCATCTCCGCGTTGTCCCCCATCAACAGTAATTTGTCGTCACAATTCATCACTTTGATTATCGCTAACGTTTGTCGCACGAATTTCATTTTCACACTGCCGACTGAGAGGGCAGTTGGATCGAAGCCTATTTATAGGTGCGAAACCGCAAATCGCTCAGTAGCGAAAATGTTCATTTTGCTATCGAGACCTTCCGATATTTGCAATTTGAGCGCCGAACAGTTACAATTTGTGCCGAAAGTCGTTTTACTGCGAATGTGCGGCGATCACATTCATTATCTGTGGGACAAATTTCCGGAACATATAAAGGCGGATTTGGAAATTCAACAATTTTGTCGCTGTTACAAACATTACAATCAACCGTGGCAACGAACACACATCGACGGACCAGCGACGTTGATAAAAGATGGCAGTGAATGTTAACAAAAATAGGTAGAGGTCTACTAAATCTCGCGATAAATCTCGCACTTTCTATCGAATTACATATTCCTGGCTATCAATTTTGCGGCTCGGGTACTCATTTAGAAAAACAATTGGCAAGAGGTGATCAAGGTATAAATCCATTGGACGCGGCGTGCCGCGAGCACGACATTGCGTATTCTTGAAGCACCGATTTCACCGAGAGACACGCGGCTGACAGGATATTCGCTGAGAGAGCGCAAAAACGCATCATCGCGAAAGATTCGACTCTGAGTAAGAGAGCCGCAGCTACAGCTGTTTGGACAGCGATGAAAGCTAAGACAAAGATCGGTATGGATATGAAGACGAAGACGAAGAAAAAGACGGTGAAGAAACGAATACTTCCAACAGCAAAACGAGGTGGTGTATTGCCAATTTTATCGATATTGGGCGCGCTTGGATTCTTGATTGGTGGAGCGGCCGGCATGGCAAAAGCGGTGAACGATAGCAAAGCCGCGCGGCATCAACTGGAGGAACTGCAACGCCACAATCGCGCGATGGAAGATCACGGGCTTTATCTCGCTCCATACAAATATGGATAGGGATTGTATCTCGGCCCGTACAAACGTGAACAGGACGTGGTAACGAAGAAAAAAAACGTCAAAGAGATGTTAAATATGCCCCGGGAGTGACAACAAACATACAATTAGAAGAACTAGCAAAACGTATGCGTATACCAATCTTTAGAGGCGTTTTTATGCGTGATTCTTTATCAATCGATAGTATACATTGAAACGAGAGTGGCTTCGCAAATGTGGATAACACCAAAGGCCTAGGTACTCATTGAGTGGCCTACGCAAAGAGGCAACATCGTCTTATATATTTCAATAGTTTTGGCAATCTTCGACCGACTGAATGGTGCAATATTTCAGACGGAACGTGACGAATATACAGTACAATCAGACACCTGTTCAAACTTACGATCAGAGTATCTGCGGACAATTGTGTCTGCAGTTTCTTCGTATTGTCGACGACAATCGGTGTGAATTTAAAGCCTGACGATGCGCCGTTAAGATTTAGTATTCATTAAACAGTTTTCCCGACATGTCTATGACATTCACGCTGATTGGAAAGAGTAGCGTCCTCGCGACACACTACCAGCCATAGATTTGAGCGACTACGAGTTCAGACTAACGAATTTTGAGACTTATCATACGATGCCAAAAGTGAATTCCTCAAATAATAAATTTTATTTCGATGAAAATGACACAGAAATTACGATTCCAGATCGTACGATATACACGCTTTACATGAGTTTTTAAAACGTACAGTTTTACGGAAATGCCCGCGACGTGTGTTTCGCTTCGGCAATCGTGTTGATAAACGCGGTGATATCCTGTCAGGAGAGGAGACCTTTCGAGTGAACGGTGACGAGGACGAAACTCTAGAATATCCGATAATGCTCCATAATTATAATATAATGAATAGCGAGATCAGGTGCGTTTTCAGAATAAACTTTAATAAACCTGATAACATTGGATCGTTATTGGGATTCTCGAACTGCATATTGTAACAATACGCGTCGCGGATCAAGACGGACGATTGCTCGATTTTCGAAAAGAGATTACCATCAGATTGCACGTCGACGGCGACAAAATTAGCTTGCGATACATGAGATGCTCGTGTTGAACGATTCGAAGAAGAACGTGAGATATAATAATATTTTTACGGTACCGATTGATGATACCATCTGATCATCATCATTATCATCACTATTAGGTTGCGCTAAAAAGACGAGAAAGAACCTTAGCGCGTCAAACGAATTTTTACAATTTTTGGGTTTTGCGGTACGAAATATTTGAGAAAACATAACCGACATCCATAACATTGGAGGCAAGCCGGTCTTTGATAATCGTATCGTCAAAATCAAAACTCACACGTACAATCCGTACGCCAACACAACGTTTGAACACAGCGACGAAATATGAATACCCATACAACAGGATCTGTATACATTGCCGTATGAGAGTTTTCTATACATTGAAGGAAAACTAACGCTAAACAAATCAGCTGAAGGATCTGATGTAACTCTGGGAAATAATTGCATCGCGTTCATGTTCGATGAGATTTGATACGAACTCGACGGTGTGGAGATTGATCGTAACAGAAATGTGGGAATAACTAACACACTCAAGAATTATGTAACGATATCATCCCATAGAACCGTGATTATGAGGTACGCTGGTTGGGATGCGCAGACTAATACGAATGATACTTTAATTTTTGCGTACCATTGTACATGTTATTGGGATTTTGCGAAGATTACAAACGCGTAGTGATTAACGCTCGTCACGAGTTGATTTTAATATGATCGCGCAATGACAACAATTATCTGATTGGAAATTTGGCGTTGGAGCCTGTAATTAACATATTCAAAATACAATGGCGAATGCCACACATTATATTGAACGAGATCAATAAGCTGTCGATGCTGCGCGCCTTGGAAAGCGGACAATATCTCAGCATGGGTTTTCATTCGTGAGATCTGTACGAGTTTCCGCTATTGCAGCGTACAACCAAACATTCGTGGGCCATTAAGAACGCAACTCACCTGAAGAAACCGCGATACCTTGTCTTCACTCTGCAGACAGGCCGAAAAAACGTCATGTCCGAGGATACGAGTCGATTCGACGATTGCAAATTGAACAACGTGAAACTTTATCTGAGTTCGGAATGTTATCCGTACGACGATGTAAACTTGGATTTCGATAAAAATAGATGGTCGATTCTGTACGACACATACCAGTGTTTCTGCAAAAATTATTACGGATACATATTACGGATCTCGAGCTGAGTCTCACCGTCACGCAGTTTCTACGCAACGATCCGTTCATGATCACCGATTGTTCTCGACAAAGCAAATCGGTTAAGAGCGTAATCGTGGATGTGAAATTGGAATTTGAATATGAAGGAGCCGATGAATACTACTTCGTACTGTCTCATCATACACGATCGTGTGATTCAATACAATCCGTTGACCAATGTGATGCGCAAAATCATCTAAGTGGGGGATGAAACGATATCAAATCTATAATGCATCAAGATCAATCTCAATTTTCTTTTCGACGTGCTGATATAAAAACGTTATGTCTGTACCAAAATTCGTGGTCGCGCAAGGATTCTTTGTCGGGATGAAATTTGTCGTAAAGGAAGTGGCGGTACTGAGAAAGGGGACCGTTTTGGCGCATTACATATTTACATGCCCCATACCATGGAATCTTCTCACAAGGTCCGACAAATCATGTGCTTCCTGTCTGATTGCAAATCACCATGGATTATGATGGGAAGACGGAAACGTGCCATACAACATGGCTAAACATTTGATTACATCGGCCGTGCTTGGTACAGAAGAAGATGACGAGACGCCAACTCTCGTGTATGTCAAAAGATGTCAGAAACGAGAATGGTTGGTGGATTTGCTTGAAAATTATGCGAGAGAAAACCTGATTATCAAGACTTTGGATGGTGATTATGAAGATATTGATTCTTTAAATAATCTAGATGTTGCTAGTACTAAGATGTGGAAAACATGTTAAGAATTGCGCATTACAGAATGTATTAAAAATATTTAACTGGTAGTCGTAACGTCAAAAAGAATTGCAATATTTTTATAAATAAAAATATGTAAACATTATTAATATGTTTTATCTCTTATTCTCCCCACTCTTTTCCTTGCGAGTCGTTTCTAAGAATTGTTTTCAATAGGCTGCTTCTCCCTTCTCCTAAATTTCAAATCATTAATCTCTCCACCACATTATATTTAAAAAAATAAGGGTATACTTGGTTTTATACGATCAGTGTCGCGTTAATCGCTCTACTTCTCATAACCTAGAGAAATATACTCTACTGAAGGAAGCAATATGAATTATTATGTTCCGATTGAGAATATTAAAATTCCGTCGTGTAAGAAGGAATGTGACAAGTAAGTTTCGATTAACTTAAAACATTTTATATTTTTTTTAAATAAATTTATTAACATATTCTTTTTTTTCATAGTGTTTCATCAGAGCCTCGTCACGCAGTTCGTATATTTGGCAGAAGATACGCTTTAACCCCGACATCTTACAAATATCTGGAAATTGGAATAAGCGTTGGGGCTATGTCTTGCGTGCAATTGGTTTTTGGCGATAACCGTGGCAATCAAATAGTATTGCCTTTTGAAGCGTGGAAATCGCTGATGCAGAAACGTGCGGACATTGAACGGCTTTTATAGATGTCTCAACTTCCATTGCAGATTTGAGATTTGACAATCAAAGTTATTAAAATATCTGATTCGGATATTATAAAAATGACTTTGTATAATAATTCTTTATATATGAATCCATCCATTCTAATACATTTATTCGACTTTGAAAAATGTATAAAGGATATGTATTATTGATTATGCGAAATCACACATATTGTGAACGAAAAATTTAAACAATTTGTTAGAGTTTTACAATGTAATAACATTCAAAATGCAAGCGATGCTGTAAAAGCGATACATGAAAATGATATATTTGATAGCAAATCTCTCATAGATTGTAAATTACTAACATGCGCTATAAATGGATGTACTTTATGATGCTTGTAATAAATGAAAAATACACATATACTTATTAATAAACACTTATATATTAAAAATGTTTATCTATTTTTTTTGCTTCCCTTCCTTGCATATATAAGATAGATATACAATCGCGGCGCGATCGGTAGACGAGAGATAGCGTGAGGCGTTCGTAAAGCAGTGCGATAGAGAGGGATAGCGCTAATGGTTGCATGCATGTGAAAAATTATATTAATATTAAAAAAAGACATCTCCTTCTTTCCTTTTCTCGTCTTTTATACTTGCCGATAAACGGTTCTTCCTAGAAAAAAATTCTCAACGTTCAGATTGCACGTGCAATATACGCTATTTGTTTATAATATTTATAAAGCAGCCGGATATCGGTGCTCGTCTTTGCACATATGCGCCGATTTAAATATGTCCCGCTCCCATGATAAGCGTCCCTTCGGCTCTTCTTAGAAAAAATTCTTTTCATACCGCAAGTGTAATAGATGCTATTTGTTTACAATAAATATAAATTATAGCAGCTAGGACATCGGCACTCGTCTTTGTATATACGCACCGGTCATAAATATGCCCGCTGCCGCGATAAGTCTTCTGACCGCGCGACGTCATACCCTCCCCCCCCCCCCCGCCGGCAAGTTGCTTGAGCGGCTTCCCCTCGACCTGCACTCCCCTCAGAGGACCAGAGTTAGAACCGGCCTATATACTCTACTCACACACACACACACATATATACGTGTATGACAGAAACAGTAAGTCTAATGCAATTAAATAGTAATTAAATAATAATTAAATATAATAATTAAATTTAATTATTTTGTGAAGTTATTTCATAGATTTTTATTTGCCTTAATATCTTAAATTGTTATTTTATACAATTCAAAATTTTATTTTTATGGAACTTAGATTCTACATCCTAAGTAATACATACAAACGGCAATTTTCTTTTATTCAGACAGTTTTGTGTCTCATTTATGACCATAATAAAAAAAGTTATGGGAGAAGCACACACTTTTGCATAAGCGCATAACCATAAGCATTAGAAAATTGATTTTTGGTTCATTTCCTTATTTTATGTTTGTGAACCAATTAATTTCTTTATGTTTATAATTATGCGCTTATGCAAAAGTGTGTGCTCTCCGCTTTATTCATTTAATCTTACTAGCTGCTTTTTGCAAGCTTTATATCATCTTTATGCATCTTAATTGCAAAAAATACTATATACAAACATAGATACGAACATTTAATTGTAAATATTATATCAAATGTTCTTGTATTGTTAGAATTACAAATTATTTGATAAAAAGATAAAATTGATTCATTTTATATTTAATTTATTATAAGAGAATTTTAATCAGTTATAAATATTTTTCTATTTTCTATCTAAGCTTTATGAAAATATTTTTGGATAATTTTACATTTAATTGCTGCTATTATTTATATTGTTTATTGTACAAATATTTTGGAAACAGAAGGGAAGATTAGACAATAAGAAATTTATGACTTATAAAAAAATGGAATAATAATCATTAAAATATACAAAATATTGTACAAAATATATTACTATCTCGATCTGACGTTACAATCAATATACACAAAACACCGTCTTTACTTAATCAAGTCAATAATGGAAATGGTGTTTTACATGAAATTGTAAACTCTTTATCTTTAATATATAAGAAAGTTAACATAAAATATTCAAATGATAAATTACATGATATATATGACAATACAGGTGTTTTACAACGATACATATTATGATTAAAATGTAAATTTCATTTTGTAAAAACATTTTGATAATAACAATCTTGATAATGTTTCAACTGTCATTAAGAAAAATAAAAATATAATAGATTCTGCGACTGATACTAGTTATACATCCAGTAATAGCAATAATAGTAATAATTCTATAAAGTGTTATCAACAAAATTCAAGATCAGTTCAAAAAAAATTTAATATTTACAAGGACGATTTTATATTCAACAAAATGTTATTTTTGATGAATATGAAATTATAGATAAAGATAACATAAGAGAAGAAATACAGCATTAAATGGTTAATACATTAAGTTTTCCGTGTTCATTAAAATTTTATGGCTGAATACGACGTAATACTAACTGTCTAGTGACATATGCATAATGCAGATATAACAGCCATATGCAAGAATTCAAATTTGATATTTCGAAAATAAATAATGCTATTATTGATATATTTGTTTCGAGTACAAAATAACACTAAAATAATTAAAAGCACTAAAATAATTCATGAAGGCCGACCTATATTTTGTACTTTAAGAGGTAAAGAACGAGAAAAAGCCAATTTTAAAATGAGTTATATGTTTCCTCGAATGTTGTAATTAGATACATTGAGAAATGTAGATCTTGAATGTAGCTCAGAAAGGATATTTTTAAGAATTATGTATGCTTAGTATATATCAGAAAGCAAAATTTGAAGAAAATAGTAAACATGATTTGATCTTCGTTCATATGACTTATCTAATTTATTTTAATAATTTATTACAGATCAACAATCTAATGATTCCTACATACAAAATACAGGTCTGCCATTTCATGTATATATGTATACAGAAGAACAAATTAATATATTTGATAAGAACATTAATGATCAGATTTACACCCAGCGATCTAATTGCAACCTGACCCTCTATATCGTGCCTCAAAGTGGATCTAGTCACCAATCGTTTACATCGAAAGAGACCCAAATAAAATAAAATAGACAAAAAAAATAAAATATAAATAATATAAAATTTTAATTTATTTTTAGAAAAAATTAAAAAATTAAATTAAAATTAAATACAAATTGGCCTTTGGATGTAAATTAATCTATTCTGTTAAAGAACAATTTACTCATTCAAATATGTCTCTCATGATGAGAAGTCAGCCTATCGAAAAGGACAATTTTATTTTTATGCTTCCTGGATTTTCGAATACAACGTCATTTAATTGTTTAACTACCTTATAGGAGTCTTCCCAATTACTCTGTAATTTAAGAGTTCTTCCAACAATTCTTCGAGGATTGCAACCACATCAACTGTCCTGGTTCAAAATGAATCTGGCTTATGATCATAGAAAGCCTTTGCCCTCAAAGACTTCATATTTAAACATTGTCTAACTCTTTGAATTTCATTCAATTTTCCTCTCAATTTCGAAACGTAATTCTCTTCCAACAAATTTACTTCATTCTCTAGAGAATTATACCGCAGAAGAAGATCCAAAGGTAATTTTAAATCTCGACAGAAACACAACTTAGCAGGAGAAATCCCCGTAGTCTCATGCCTAGCAGATCTATACGTTAATAAACTCATACCTATCCATTTATATCAATCTCATTGATATTCTGCAACGAATTTTGCTAAATAATTAATTATTGTCTGGTGCGTTTGACCACACCATTCGATTGAAAATGAAATGGAGTCGTTCTTGTCTTTTTAATTCCTAAGAAATGTGACAATTCTCGAAATATCCGTGAATCAAAATTTCTCTTTTGATTTGTATGCATTTCTGAAGGTGCATCATATCTTGAAATTATCTGATTTACAAAAATCTCTTCAATAGTTTTTGCCTACTATTCTTCAACGGAAACGCTTCTACCCATTTAGTGAAATAATCCGAAATAATCAATAAATACCTATTTCCTGAAAAGGATGTGGACATGTGAAGGGAATGGACCTAAAATGTCCATTTGCAATCTCTCGAAAAGAGTTCCAGTATTAAATTTGCATCTTACATCTTCCCTTATCAGAAGATCCTTTTTTGGCTATGCAAATTTTACAAGATCTATCCAATCTTCAACATCTTGCTTACAAGTGGTTCAATAAAACTTTTTTCAAATTTTTTCTAGAGTTTTGTTTATTTCAAAATGACCACCTGAAGGAGAATTGTGAGCTATTTCTAGGATTTCTTTAATTCTCCTCTGCGGAACTATCATCTCAAAAACACAAGTTTGTAAATTTGGATTCCCATTTCTTATACAGAATATCATTTTTCAATTTCAGAGAATCTCACTGTGACCAATAAATTTTAAGAAAAATTTGAAAGAATTTTCCGAAGAAAATGATTTCCAGGAAGGACGTTGACCTTCTTCCTTTTCACGAAGAATCTTCATCAATACCGAATCTTCTAACTGATCTTTTTTCCAATTTCCATCTTTCCTAAAAATTATTCTTCCTACTAATTCTTCTCTTTTCGAATCTACTTTGTTGCAATAATTGCAATTGGTTTCTTCACAAGGACGCCTCTATAAATCATCGGCGTTACCATTTCCTTTCCGATGAATAACTTCAAAATTATACTGTTGAATCCGCTCTAGCCAACGTGCTATTTGCCCTTCCAAATTCCTAAACGACATCAACCATCGTAAAGAAATACGATCAGATCTAATTTGTATCCGTATAAATAATGATGAAATGACAGAAAATCTAGACTTCTTTTGTTTCGAGCCGTCTGTAAATAAACAAAAGCAATTATCAAGATTGACAGCAAATTTGTTTTTAAATACTAAATCAGGCTGACAAATTTGAGAAAGATACAATTCAGATTCTAATTCAACAAAAGATATATACGAGATAGATTTATAGTTTTTAAAGAAAACTAGTGATCTTGCATTCATTTCCACACAAGAGAGTAATTTTTAACAATTCTAAAGTTAATAACCAAAGGAATATTCAAAAATTTGTTGATTATAGTGAGATTATCTTCAATATCTATATATATCTATAATATCTATAATTGATTTTAAAATAGGACTAAGTGGGTGATTAGAATTAGCACAAGATTTAGTTAAAAAATGTTTGCAAATATAATCAAATCAAATAGACAAAGAAGGCTCTTCAGTCTTTGCCAATATTACATTTGTGAGAGTTGAATTCCTCAAAGTGAGGATTAAGTGAATCTAAGAGTTTTATATTGAACTCGATTTAATTTCAGAAAAGAACTTTTAGAAAATTTGTAGAGTAGAAAACCTCCACATTCAATCCTAAAACGAATTAAAACGATATATATTAACTTGATTAGCAATCTAGGATCTGCATCATGTGTATCACCAAGTGTATCTAAGGTACTTAATAGTATTAAGAGGATTTTGACAATTATTCCAAATGTAGTCAAAAATGAAGAGTCCAGTTCAAAGTTGACATAAGATTTAAACCTAAAAATTTGATTTTTGTTAATTTTTTAATAAACGAATTCTTAAAAGGAATACCTAAATTATCACTAACAAGGGGAGAGCGCGTGAGCCGGGAAACGGATTTTAATGAAACTTTGTGACATTGTAGTTCTTCTCTAAGACTTCAATTCTGCAAAGCGGCAGGTCCCATTTCTCGTTTTCGAAAAAAAAACGCATTTGAAAATTACACGACGAGCCTATACTGGTAATTTTTACTTTCATTCACCGAAGCCGGCGTAGTTAAGTAGATAGCGTATCGGTCTAGTACGTTGGAAATCAAGGTTCGATTCCTGGCAGGGATGCATTCTTTTATTTATTTTTTAAAATCTATTACAAATTTAAAAAAATGTTATTTTTAACCTGTTATTAATTTGTGTTATTAATTATTTCAAAATTTTTGTAAAATGTTAAATTATTTTTACATATAATTTTGTCAATATACAACAATTTTTGATACTAAATGTTTATATCAATTGTGCCAAATATAACAGTTTAAAAAATAATGAATGTTTCTTTGAAAAAAATCCATCATTTCGACAAAAATTTTAAATTAAATTAATTAAACATAAATAATAACATAAATTAATAACAGGCTAAAAATAACATTTTTTAAAATTTGC
Source organism: Cataglyphis altisquamis (assembly GCA_039654385.1). Lineage (NCBI taxonomy): Eukaryota > Metazoa > Arthropoda > Insecta > Hymenoptera > Formicidae > Cataglyphis > Cataglyphis altisquamis. The sequence goes on along the minus strand of JBCEZW010072012.1, from coordinate 17,582 downwards.
TATAGATTTTAAAAAATAAATAAAAAAAAAGCATTCTGCGTCCAGGAATCGAATGTTGATTTTCAGTGTATACTAGATTGGTACGCTATTTACTTAACCACGCCGGCTTTGGTGAGAGTAAAAATTACAAGTATACGCTTGTAGCGTAATTTTCAAATGCGTTTTTTTCGGAAACGCTTGAGAAGTACGTCTTGTCGCTTTGCAGAATTGAAGTCTTAAGAGAGTACTACAATGTCACAAAGTTTCATTAAAATCCATTTCTCGGCTCACGCGCGTTCCCCTTGTAAGAAGTTTGAAATTTCTTACCTTTTTGGGTTATCTTTTGTAATATTTTTTTGTATATTTATTAAATATAACATTATATTTTATTTATTTTTTCTGTCTTCGTCCTCTCTTTCTCCATACCATTTGTGGACAGAACAGTATCAGGATTTATTTTGATGACACAATAATGATATAACATATGCGGACAATATTCATACAATAGCACGTGAAGCGTAAAATATAATATCCCGTCTTTTAATGTGCAAGTAATTGTACAAAACAAAATATGATCACGTAAAATGCGCAGCGTCGCGAAGTATTGTCGACTTACCTACACTTTCAATCCAATTTATAATATCGATTTATCTTCATAATATATCCTAAGTATCATATTCAGAACAAAAATGTAAAATAACTTATTATTTGAAAAATAACTATGAATACATAATGTAATACAGATTTAAAATATAAATATTTATTGTCAATGTTTTCATTATATTATTATCAATATTTTCATAGTTATAACAATAAAAGTTTAACTGCTATCAAATTACATGCTTGATTTTAAGTAACTTTAAAAAAACTCAATAATATAGAACATCAGATTGTTTATTTGCACAATTATTGCAACAACGATTATCGATGAGCAAAATAAAATAAGATTTTCGATGAACATCTTCACCCACATTACGCTTTAAACATTTCGACAGTCACGAATAACCGAGAGAAAACAAAAAAAATTACGTTGATCTTCTTTAAGTAAATAGATGTCTCATACCGTAATATCTTGCAGTAAAAGGACAAAGAAACGGTGAAGCGATAAAAACATCTTACGAAATATCTTTAACAAAAATAGCCGAATCTATATCAATAATCATAGACCTTTGCCATCCACCTCAGAATCGCGCGTGCAAAGATCTATCGGAAAAGTCAAACCTTGATCAATCGACTAACTATAAAAAGGGAGCTCGCGAAGTCCGCGGCATCAGTAGTCAATCATCAGTAGTCAGTTATCAGTTGTCAATCCGTGTCACTCAGCCACTCAATAGTTAATTAGTAATCCATGTCAACGAATTATTCGTGTACATCATTGTACATCATGATTCGCCACCAGTGTTCTTTTCGAAGGCGTCTCTCCTTCAACCAAGAACTGCAACTATCTATCTATCAATAAAATCTCCTGCCTGCCATCACTGTAAAAAAATAAGTCGTTACCAGCCACTTTTTCTTCTCTTTTCTATTCAAATTAGAATTTTTTTATAAATTTTCATAGTGCAAGGAATATCCTTTTATATCGCTGTCGGCCGATTAGAATCGCCGCGGGCTAGGCGTATAAGACGAATCGTTCGCGGAACTCGGAGAATTGGCGAACGGCAAATTCACTCCAAATCAAAATAATTTGTCGACGTGTTGTTAGAATTAATCGCAACCTAGAAAAGGTTAATAGAATAGCCAGAGAAATTAATAAAATTAACACACATAGCGATTTATACACTGGTACGTTTTGCTCATCTTCCACTGTTTGTTTCTCCCCGAGATTACTATCATCCGTTTCGACAATGATTGTTATAAACGATCCTCCTCCTTCTACTCCCGAATCCGCAGAATTGGATGAATTTGATAAGGTGATTCAAGAAGCCTGCAACTTCCTAACCTTGAAGATCTCTCATCCTATCAATCCGGATATCATCCTTTGAATTCAATCACCATTTCCTGATGCAATGACACGCTGACATACATTTTGCTTAACTATTTATTTTTTCGATAACATATTGTATTTACCAGCCAGAGATATAAATTTAACGGTAGAGTCTGCTCACAATCTCTCTGACTGATGTCCCCCGAACTTATGTATCACCCGCGAGTAAACACACACACACACACACACACACACACACACACACACACACACACACACACACACGCACGCACGCACGCACGCACACTATTAAAGATTAGTTATTTTTCTTCCCTATGATAAAAAACATATATTAAATATTATCATAAAAATCATAAGAATTATGATAAGAACTGTATGAAATTTTCTTTCTTAACAAATAAATTTATATGTTTTGTATTATTATTTAATTAATCATAATATTTCTTGATCCCTCTCTCGTTTCCGGAAAAAGGATCGCACTTGGTCCCATCCCGAGTAATAGGAATTAAATTTCCTGAAAGGGACTATCGAATGAATGTCTGAAAAACAGCGACGTGTACAGTCGTGTTTTTTAGACCTTCGAGTTTGCTCGATCCGATTTTTACGTCCGTAAGGCGTTTGATTTCGGGATATTTGAAATAGTTATTGCGTCCTTCCTTGTGACTCATTCTTCCGAGAGTCTAGATGTAACAGAATATTATATTTCGATAATTTTAGAAATCTTTGACCATCTAAGAAATTGTGATATTTTGATCAAATATAGAATACAATCATACGTTCTATCAAAATTATAATTAAAGTATATTTGTGGATAATTGTGTTTACGATTTCTTTAAATGGTCAGATGATCGATATACATTTAAAGCTTGACAATTCACCGTCGCGACTCATATATTTGTTCAACATGTCACTGACTCTTACGTTGACAAGAGTATTTCGCGATTCTTGCTGTGAGTTATTTTCCAGTTATAATCAGATTTAAACGATGACGATTATGAATCCGGTTTAACGGATTTGAAAACTTATCATACGATAGGTAAGTGAATTCTTATAAATTTTATTTTGATAACGACGAAAAGGACTCGTAGGAATTACACATTATGAATATCTTCTATGCTATTTTATAATATCGACACGTCATTAGTTCTAATAATGTTAATGACAAAGATGTTGTCCGAGAGGAGAATAATCGAAGACCATGATGAATATTCAATCATACTTCGTGCTAATCATAATACACTAAAAAGTGTAATTGCAAAATCAAATGCGTCTATAGAATAAATTTTAATCAGACAACATTGGATTGTTGTTAGGATTCTCATCGAATCGTATATTGAAACCTCAGGAATGGGATATATACCGATAAATGTTATTTATATAGAATGCAATGTGATCACTGACGCGTACAGCATAAGCGCGTATATATGATATATCAATTTTCACCGAGCGTATTACTAGGATATAAGATATCGAAACACCAGCACAGATCATTTATCTACCAATTGTCACATAGAACATTACTGACGATACGATTGTTAATCAAGAAAAACGATTGCTCGATTTTCGGAAAGAGAAAATTATGTAAGAAGAAATTAATAAAATTGTATATACGGTGGCGATAAAATTAAAGCGTATGAAAAATGAACTGCTCGTGTTGAATGAAAGCATAGAATATATAAGAATCAATATTTTTAGGGACAATATCTTTGCGAGAAGGCAAGTTGCTGCAATATCAAGTGACAATCAGATATTCGGTTACGCTAAAAAGAAGCTCAACGCGTTTTTTAAAATCATTAAAACTTATACAAAATACTTGAACAATATGATTGATATCTTTAATATTGGAGGCAAGCCGATTTTTGACGATCGTTAAGATTGAGATTCATACGTACAATTCACGATAACGCAACGTTGAATATAGCTATGAAATACTAGATGACATTAGGATTTGTATATGTTACCATGAAAATTTTCTATAATTAGGGAAAATTAACGGTATATAAAGTAGATGAAGGGGCAATGATTGGCAAATTATGTTGCGTTTATGTTTGATGAATATAAATTCGATGGTTTGAGGACTACAACAGAAATGTTGGAATACCTTCTACGATTAAAAATGATATCTCTAACAACCGAGAGAAGTAAAATCTTGGAACATGCAAAGTGGGATATGTAATGCTATCAAAGCTTACTTCAACTTTTAAATGCCTCTAAACATACTATTGGATTTTGCAAAAATATATAAGCGAATTGTGATTAATGCTCGAATTAATTCTAAATATGTTCGCGCAACGATAACAATTGCATATTCATGCTTCAATGGAAGCTAAAATCGAATTATTCAAATTACAAATGGCATCTGCCCCATGTAATATCGAATAAAGAAGCATCAAGATTGGAGCATCTCCAATTATATACATGTAAGGCATAACTTCTTTCCGCCATATGCATTTCCCTGTATTGCGCGCACAGCAGTTATCTCGTTGCCTATTGGTAGTCAACTCGACAACAGCATTTTCATTTTAAGTTAAATTAGCAACCTAGGTTTATTTATTCCTGCCTTGTAACCACAGTTACCGAAATTCATTATACAAAAGAACTAATCAAGAGATGACTCGTGTTTCGGTCGTCGTTCAGTAAAAACTGATTACTTAATTTTCCGAGTGTTCTTCTTTGCGAAAAGCATGATCTCTCGTTTAAGTATTTTTATACACGCAGTTTGTTCATAAAATTCGTTAAAGTGTAATATTTGTTTGACAAGTATTGCGAAATACATTTATCGTGAAACAAGACCAGATCTAGCAAATTCCTTCGCGCCTTCAATCTCCTGTTAACTTCTTGCTATCTCTCCGTCTCAATAACAAGACCATCCTTACATACATTATAAAGGATGCAAAAAACAAAAATGACTAGCCCATATACTTGACACTGATGCAAGAAACGAAGTTTTTATTGAGATTTGGATGCAGACTGTATTATTTGCTTTATTAAATAAATTAGATATTATTAATACTATGCATTGTGAAAAACATTTAAAGCGCTTTATAAAATATATTTAAAATATTCAATTTGTGGACATCAACATCAAAATTTATTTCAAAAATTATTAGAATAAACTATTGTTAAAATATATTTTTATTCGTTTTTTCCTGTTTTTTCTTTCTTATTCCAGTATGCGAATATTAAATTCAGTACATAATTAAATTATTTAAATATAAATGTTACATTTTGATACATGGTTATAAATATAAAATACTTGAAATATTTAATAGTTGAAATATTTGATTATCACTTGGTATATAAGTAATTGATTTGTCATTTGATAGCGGTTCAATATAGCGGTTCGACAGCGGTTCAAAGTAACTCGATAGTGATTGAGAGTGTTTTAATAGCGATTGAAAGGTTCGTAATCACTATCAAATAATTATTTGATAGTGGTTCAACAATTGTTTGATAGTGATTCGTTAGTGGCTCAATAATGATTCTATAGTAATTCAATAGAACAGTTCGATAGTTTTGTTCGCATATTATAATAATCCTTTATTTTAATCCATATTTAAAAAACTTTAAATATAGAGAGTTGTCTGTGAAAACATGATAACTTTTGTTTTTTTATCAAACAGATCTTTTTATAAAATGGTAAGATTCTTTGTAAAGTGATACATTCTCTACTATAAAATGCTAATTCGAGACAATCTACTCTGTTGTGCTAATTAGAAAATTTCTGTTGTCAGATAACATTAAAAAAAAGTAACAAAGTATTTATATGTCCTACAAGTATTATATGTTCTACATTAGAAAAAAAAAGAAAAAAATGATCATGAAGCAAAACAGTCGTCGGTGAGATTCTACGTTCGCTGCCAACATAAAAAGCCTGGGAACACGCAGTGGTTTTTGTCACTTTATTACCGGAAGATATAATCTGTTATAACGCAAAGCGAGATCTATCCCACAATTCTTGTGTGGGTGGGAAAATGTATGGTAGTTTATAGCAAAATATATGCAATCTTATATAGCAAGCTTTGGTTATCTTCAATTGTTAATAACTTTATAATAAACAATGAGTAATGACTAAAATTTTTTGTAAGTTGCTCAGAGTCATATCTTTGACAATATATGCCAATAAAAGGATTATTGAAAGGGTAAAATCAGCGCTAATAAAAGTTTACGTTATTTTCTTTCGTAGAATCTAAAAATGTGTAATTTTCTATAGAGATTCCCATTAAAAATTTCAAAGTTAACTCTCATCTCACTTTGGCATTTAGAATTTAATTTTTATTCATATTTGAAGGCTATTAAATCCAATACCATTTCAAAACTTAAGTCTTTAAAATCGAGACATAGTTTTCGAGATATCAAGTTGTTAAGAGTTATGCATTTTATATATTGCACACATTGCTTTATTGCACACATATACGTATTGCATAAAATAAAAAAAAATAGTATTAACATTTTACACATATATAACATTGTACATATGACATTATTACACACATCACTTTATTCCATGCATGTTGTTTATTGCAAATATAAAAAAATATGTTAACATTTTGTGCACATAAGATTATTATTCATAAATCATCATATATTGCATATTATCTAAGGCATATGCAACTATATGACATTCTTAAAATAAGAGTAAGAGATAAATATTTTGTTTGCAGCAATTTCAATGATTTTGTTCTTAATATATATTTTATTAAAATTGCAACTTTAAGAAACTTTCCAAAACAAATTTTTTTTATATATAATCTTTATATACAGAATGTCCCATAATTCGCAGATCACTTCTGGTGTGCATATAAAGTATTAAATTGAATTGATTGGCCTGGATCTTTTTTAATTATGTTTTATTAATTGTTTTGAAAACCGCAAAATGCTAGAAGACTTTCCTATCCAATTTAACATACTTTACATGCACACCAGAGCTGATCCGCGAATTATGGGATACTCTGTATATTATACATATATATTTAATAATAAGAATTTGATCGATATAAAAACAATACACAAATTTATACAGGGTGTCCCATTTTAATGTCTCACCCTAAATAACTTTTTTATTTTTAATTATAAAATAAAATGTTTCAGACAAAAGTTATTTGGTTTTGAAGAGGACATAAAATGGTACTATTAGTTTGAATAGTTGCTTGAAGATTACGTGAAGGTCATCTTCAATTTTTTAAATGGAACTACTTACTTTTCATTATATATTCTTCTAGCTTACATCGAAAGCTTTCCTAAAATTAAGTACCTTTTCGTTAAAAAATTTTTAATTTATAAGGCAAAATCAAAAGCACAATCCGGTCGGTCAAGGCAAGATGAAAAACACCTCTTTCTATTTCTTTCCTTTTTTTATTCTTCATCTCTTCATTATGTTACGTCCAGAATCTCGGAAAGATGAGTCACAAGGAAGGCCGCAACAACTGTTAAATAATTTTAAAATAGAATATTACTTCCAGACTCTCGGAAGGATGAGTCGCAAGAAAAGACGCAATAACTATTTTAAATATCCCGAAATCAAACGCCTTACAGGCGTAAGAATCGGGTCGACCGAATTCGACGAAGGTCTGAAAATCAGGTAAATGACTGTACACGTCGCTATTACACTGTTTTCCGACGTTCACTCGGTGGTCCCTTTTTAGTCAGGGAATTTAATTCTTATTACTCGGGATGGGACAAAGTGTGATCTTTTTTTGGGAACGAGAGAGGGTCAAGAAATATTTGATTAATTAAATAAACATATAAATTTATTCGTTAAGAAAGAAAATTCATGTTTTTATGATAGTTCTTATGATCTTTTATATAATATTTAATATATGTTTTTATAATAGAAAGGAAAAATAACTAATCTTTAATAGTGTGTGTGTGTGTGTGTGTGTGTGTGTGTGTGTGTGTGTGTGCGCGCGTGTGCGTGTGCGTGTGCGTGTGCGTGTGCGTGTGCGTGTGTGTATGTGCGTGTGTGCGTTTATTTGCGGGTATTACATTTATGCGGAGGACTTCGATCAGAGGGAACAGGTTCTATCATTAATATTTAATTCTGACTGGTTATTATACAATGAATTTATTAATAGATATATAAAATTAAATAAACATGTGTGTGTGTAGAATGGTCACAAATATAAAATTGGTCGCTCGCATATGAGATAAATTAAGTTTCAAAATTTAAAGCTTATTACGGCTATTACTGAACGAGTTAATAATTTAAATGAATAGAACATCTTACGGCATTGTTTTGATTTAAGTAAGACATAAGACAAAAAGAAAAGGAGAGAATTATTTAATGAGACTTACTTATTAATAATAGAGTTTCGGAGACGGAGGGATGGCGAATTAGTGCGGTGTTTCGCTCTGTGTCTCATGTCGGTAGCTCGTTGCTCTGGAGATGACGCTGTCCAGGGAAGACACTGAGTGTACTTTCGCGCCGAGTTAAACCACGAAATAAAATTTAAAATAAAATTTGAACACGAGAGCGGAAGAAAATATTTTGAACACTGATTTAAACTGTTACTTATGATTGTAAAGACTAATCTGAACGTAATGAGCGTAAAAAGGAGCATAAAGAGAGCAAGAACTCTATAGTTTCCCTTTTTATAGGGCTTTTTCGAGAGTGTGTTTTAATTTTTTGAAGTAGGGGTCTTCCAAGGTTTGATGAATTAGAAATTATGCCAGTGTCCTCGTTAGGCTGGGTGTTTCTCCTACTCTTTCGTTTTTTAATCGCGGTGATCGTCGATTGGTGAGTCTGATATCGGTTCAATGTTTTTTGATCGTTGCCTTTCCTGGCGGACTCTTTTGCACATGATTTGTCTAGAAAAAGTCTTATTTCTTCATGATTAGGATAAAATTTATTTTTCTTATATTACTTTTATCAAATGGTACGGCTCTATTTGTTAATTATTTTGTTAAAAAAAATTATTATCTTCTCGGTATTGTTTTATTCTTCCGTCAGAAAATTCTACTGTAAGGGATATTTATCAATTTTTATTTATTTGAGAGAATCGACGTGGTTTCATCACCGATCTTCTCGCGTCTTTCTCACGATTATTCTTAGATATACGGTTATTGATAAGTGACTAAGTGTTTACGAAGCGTAGCGTAGGATGTTTTATTTATTAAACGATTCATTTTTATCATCAATGGATGATTGCCGCAACTTCGCGGAAGAAAGGATTCGTGGAATTGCTAGGACATAAAAATTAATTTTAAATAAAAATGATTATTAATTTAAAAGATTGTTTGAAACGTGTGGAGGTTGCTTGTATGTGTTCGTTGGAAGGATGTCGAAATGACTGTACAGTAGCCACGTCCAACAATAAATGTATTCTAGTATTATCTGCAACTACAAGTACAAGATTTATGTGGCCTTGAGAAGGGCCGATTGCGTCTCTCCTGGCGGCTACTCTAATGGCGGGCCAATTCCGCCACGAGATACTAGGCCTGATTTTGGTCCACTGCCGTGAAGATTTATCCTTGGTGGTCTTTCGTTTTCTCCTCGCTGCCTTCAGAGGTTTGCTTGTTGTCTCCGTCTGAGTTGCAGCGATCCGGATAGTTTTCTCCCAGTCGGAAAATGGTATGATCTGCTTTATTCCGTTCGAAGCATGGTGTTGCGTGCCTCGATGTATGCAAATAGGGTTGTGTCTGCGTGGCCTGCTCCTGTTGCTCCCTCTGCGTATCTCTCCTAAGAGGAATGTGTGCCAGAGGTGATAGAAGCGTGGGGACCGTGCCCGGATATGACGGCAAAGTGTAGCGCCGGATGTCGCACGTGGTCAAGAGGCTCCTCGGAGGCTATGTGTAGCGTGCAGGAGAGAGTGTTATCGGCTGCAGCTTCCACGGGAAGTACTCCTATGGCACCCTCTAACTGTTGTTATTGCTATCTCGTAGGACGTCAGCGTGGTCCTCGTTCGCTTTGCGCCATTCTTCTACCCCTGGTGTGCGGGGTGGCGACGGTTGCGTAAGGCTGACTAAGTTTGCCGCTGTTTACCAGCGTAAAACCGCCTTAAGCGGGTATCAAAAGAGTCGTATTCACGTATCTATTGCTTATTCACATATCTATCGCTCGAACACGTGGGCAGACTGATTTCTCTGGCTGTCTTGCTGCTCTATATATTGCTCTCAATGTTTCCTGATAGCGAGTTTGTGATTTACCCAAATTGCCGTCTCGCGGCTAGGTATTTGACTACCTGAGTCGATGTGCACGTGCTTAGCTCGTAAGTCCTGATGTTGCGCGCAGTCCTCGCGCAAGAGCTGCGCTCCTGCTTCAATATTCGCGCGCCTTGCTAAGGCTTGCGTTTCTTACTTGGCAGTGGCGATAGTTTGCCACAGGACTCCCTTAGTTGTGATGAAGATCCTTCAATGATTGACGTTGAATCAAACCGGTTGTTGTATAAGTCTTCCAGATCGGGTGTGTCCTTTTGGTTTCTCCCGTTCTGGCGCTGTTAACATTGTTGGCATTGTCGGCGTTGTCGGCGCTGTTAATGTTATCGGCATTGTTGACGTTGTTGACGTTGGGTCTTCTTCTAGGATGTATGCTGGCTTTAGTCTGTCGATAGAGATGTTGACTGGTTTCCCGTTGATCTTGATTTTGTACGTTTTCTCCTTCCTTTGCAAGACTTTGTATGGTCCGTCGTATGGTTGCAAGGCTCCAGTTGGAGCATCGAGTCGTACGAAAACTTGTGGTATCGTTGCCATGTCCTTGAAGACAAATACTGCTGCTTGACCGTGTCTTTTTACTACGGGTCGTAATTGCTGCATGGTTTTTCGCAGTCTATCTACTACTGTGTCTTCTTGGCCAGTTTTCTGTCCCTGTTCTTCCTGTAGGAATTGTCCAGGGAGTCGGATAGTTTGTCCAAACCATTTCGGTTGGAGTAGCCTGAAGATCTTCCTTCCACGCGGCTCTAATGCCTAGAAGTATTGTTAGCAATACTTCGCTCCATGTAGTCGTTTGGTAGCATTTTATAGCACCTTTTAGTTGTCTGTGGAAACACTCGATCATTCTGTTTGCTGCTGAGTGATATGCCGTTGTTCTCAGATCCGATTAGTTGTGTTAACCATCTAAACAAATCTGCCTCGAATTGTTGGCCTTGGTCCGTTGTAACTCTTGCTGGAGTGCCGTATCGTGTGATCCAGTCCATGTATAAATGTTGTGCGACTTTCTGCCGTTATATCCCGTATTGATATGGCCTCTGGCCATCTCAAGAAACGGTCTATAATGGTTAGGCAGTATCAGTATCCTTTTGATATCGGTAGTGGTCCTACGATGTCCATGTGTATATGTTGGAATCGCCGTGTAGAATCCATAAAGTTTCCCAATGATTTATTATGCCTTGATATTTTTGCTTTTTGGCATTGTGTGCATGCCTGTCCCATTTTGTGAAATCCTTTTGTGCCTGTGGCCAAACGTAGCGTTGTGTGATGAGCTTAACTGTTGCCTTTATTCCTGGATGTGACAGATTGTGTAATGATAAGAGCAAAATAGATAAAAAAATCAAAGAATCAAAAAATGGTAAATACTAGAAAATAATTAATTAGTTAATTAAAAAAAACTTTATTTATTTAAATTTTACTAAACTCTTAATAATTATTTTATCATTTATTGATCTAGCTATTGTTTGTCGGCTCGCGGACCTTAAAGCTAGTGTATATATATGTATAGTTTATATGTCAAATAAAAAATAAAATGTCTTGTAAACTATTAAATTTTTAATCTTTAATCATACTATCCTTATAACTTTTTACGTTAAATATTGCGAGAAATCGATTTATATAAACAAATTAGGATAGTTCCATTAATTTTGAAATAATCTCATGATCTTTATCCAATCACAAACTAATGACATTTTATATCTCTCTCAAAATCACAACTTTGTACAAAACATTTTTTTGCAAAAAGTGTAGGAGAAGATACTTAGATTAGGACATTAGAATGACTCTGTATACATACTGCATTATACACTGCAAGTGTCTCTAGTGCATATTCTATTTAATGTTACTGATTTGAGATTGATAAATCCGAAAACATTTCAAATGGCGGCTTACGTATAGGTGTACGATTCGAAGTTGCTACGCGTGACTTGATGCAATACATTATTGCGTTTCTTGATAGTTATATATAAATTTGCATCTTTTCAAGCAAAATATAATTTACCCCACAAAATCATTGTGAATGGATTCTCTTTATGCTTTCTTTATACTTATCTTATTTATTTATTTACTTTAAATATATAAAGTGCCTGGAGTCAATCGCAACACCCATCATGTGCAGATACAGCGGATTAAAGTAAGAAGTAAGAAAATTCTTTACCGTTTTGCGATTTTCTTAATAATTATTGTGGCAGTCTATGGCAACTACAACGATTCGTAATCCGCGGGACATCGCGCAATATAACGCACCCATGTTGCACGTGTAATTCCGGACGCGGTCGCTAGGCGGCGAAGATCACGCCATGTCAACTTAGAAAATCGTCCGACGGGATTATAAGACAGGCCTCTTGCGAAGAAAATACGAAAAAAGTTTGTAGCGTTAGCCACTAAACTCTTGAGCGCCCGTCGCTATTTTTGAAGAAGATATTTATCCTCAGCATTAGACACACCGACACACCAAGACACCTCGCATCAAGAATATCATTTACGCTGCCCTCAGAAGAAGAGATAATTACTCGGCTAGAACTCGTCAGTACCGCGCCACTTAGTTACAAAGAAGAGGAGGAATGACGGCGCCTAGTCACCTACGCCAGGCATTCAGACGTCGCAATCAATTGGCGCTGGTTTGCCAGCATCCTCGGATGTTTGTTCACCGGCAGTCACCGGTTCGGTCATCGGATCGCCAAAATGATCCGGCGCCCGTTTGCCAGCAGCTTCCGGCGCCAGATCGCCGAAAATCACCGGCATTCGTCTACTAAGATCTATGGTGTCACACCGCCTAAAACCTCTGGCACCAGATCGCCGTTCGAAAACAACTGTCTCACTCCTAAAAAAAACCGTCCAACTACCTCGAACATAGGGATATTCTGCGCATCGCCCATTATAGAATGGTATCTACCATTGCTAATCTCACGGATCAAGGGATCTCCTAAGAAGCAGGCCGGCTGGACGCAAATTAATCCACAGAAAGCTTCCATTTTCAAGAAAGCTCGTAAAAATATCGTTACTCAAACTAAGTGACATGGAGGAATATCTCGGATAGCAATACAATAATAACTTAAATATGTACAATCGCAACCTACAATATTAATGTACATAGTTAGAAATAAGAATAAACCTTATTTATTATGAATCATAAATAAATTCATTTCTCTATCTACAATTAGATTAATTGGGTAACAATCATTGATAATTAGACGTAAGCTCCAGCGCTAATACTCCCAACCAATCAATCCATAATTATTGAGAAATTAATTAAAAGAGATTGATTCGCGTGAGTAAAAGCGCGTGGCAAGAAAGGATAATTCAGAGACAACCCAAAAACTTGCAATTGCTAGGCACATGACAAAATTTTGGGAGGAGTGCTTTACAAATGAAAACGGTTACGTACAAGCTATATACATAAAGATGGATTCTCGCGCATCCTAGCAACTACTCCGTTCAGTGAGAGAACAACTACGAATCGGACGAAAACTTGTCCGTTTTACGCAGATCTCCGCCTAGAAAGCCCCCGGGCATACTATATTTATAAATACAGTAATGAATTAATGTTTTACAGCCCCGCTGTTCCCACTTTGCTCGCCTATGTGCAGATCGTGGTTGTTTTCTCGCTGGACAAAGTATACACATCAATGTATTGTCCTTTTTAAATAAACTTCCAAATAACACCTGCTTCCGATTCACCTGTAAATGTACACATAAACTCTATTCAATATGAGAAATAAATAAATATTGCGCGTGATCTCAACTTCGGAAAATAAAAAGAAAATTTATTAAGACACAACTTATCAATACATAGATTCGAGCTGAATCTCGCTTTGCGTGAAAAATTGTAAACCTATGTGAAATCTTGTTTTGCGTAGAAAGTTGTAAACCTATGTGGAATCTCACTTTGCATTAAAAAGTATGCATAAGGGCAATATGTTTCGCTTCTGCCTGTCTGGGAAGCTTCACTACCAGAAAATTAGACACATATATTTGGGTTTAATCTTCCTTTGCTCGAAAAGTCGCAAACATATAATTATAAATATAAAATATAGATCTAATTATGTATCTAAAACACCAAACTATAGAGGATAGACCTTTCTTTGCGCAGAAAGTGAATTTGCAACTTTCCGCGCAAAGCAATGTTTACCTCCATCCCGGTGCTTCAGACGCCTCACATTAAGTAGACTTACCACATAAAATAAGTTTTATTTAAAGGAAAAAAGATCCAATGGATAGATGGAAAGGTGGAAAATATGTATGCTTCGAGAAAATATGGGAGAAGTTGGAGTAGAGAGAAGCGAGAATAGGTAGAAGGAAGGTATAAGAAGGGCAAAAGGTGATGACTAAAGATGAGAAAAGGAAAAAAAGAAAGAATGGAAAAAGAGAAAGGATACGAGAGAGGCAATGGAAAGAAAGAAGGAGAAATGGATAAGGTAGTTTATGGTAATGGAGAAAAGAAAAGAAAGGTCAAAGAGAAACAGAAAAGAAGGGAGCAGAGAAAAAAATACTGGTGGCAATGTGAGGAAGAAAGCGAGGAGAAAATAAAGGGGGAAGAGGAGAAAAGATGGAACAAGGTTAAGAATAATCAGAAAACAAGGGATAGGGTGAAAGGGAAAAAGGAAGAAAAAGTAAGAATGAAGAAAGAAAAAAGAGAGAAGAAGAGGGAAATAACGCTGAGAAAAGAGAAAAAAAAGAAAGAAGAAGAAGGGGTAAGCTGCGTAAAAGAAGAGAAAAAAGCTTAAAAGGGGAAAAAAAGAGGAAATGAAAGAGAAGAAAAGGAAATGAGGAGCAATGAGGAGGACAAGGAGAAAATGAGTAACAGGAGAAGAAGAGAGGAAGAGAGAGAGAAAAAAAGATTCGAAAGAGACTGAAGCGAAGTAAGATGAAAAAGGAAGGAAAAACGAAAAAGAAGTCAATGAGCGGAAGAGAAGAGAAGAGTATAGAGAAGAGAAGGGAAGAGAAGAGGAGTAGGAGACAAAAAGAGAGACAGGGTTAGGACAAGGAAGAAAGACTAAAGGGAACAGCGAAGGATCGGAAAAGGAGAAAAGGGGAACGAGAAAGAAGAAAGAAGGAACGAGATAGAAGAGAGAGGAGAAGAAGAAATATGATATAGAGAGCAATAAGAAGAGAAAATGCAGAAAAAATTTCTCTATTGCTCGCGTTAATTATAATAATTTAATATAAAATATCACTTATTTTACACATTATTTCATTAAAATTATTCTTATATAGCTCATTCATTTATTTTACATAATCAATGTATGTTATATAATAAAATTATTGCCTTTTCTTTAATATGACTCTGCATGGTCTTTTATTTACATAGTCGCACTTTTGATACTCAAACTTAATGTTCAATTTTTAACATTTATTTTTAAATACTAAGTAAGAACAAACGTGTCATTTCTTTGTTTTTATATAAATTAAAGTATTGATTTAATAATAAACTTTTTTTTTAATAAGTTTGATTACAAATTTCTATTCTATTAAGTAAAACAAAACAGTTATAAAGATACTGACAGTTATTGGGATCTACCCTATATTATATAGGGATAATATATATTATATATTATATATGTTGTACATATCACATAGACTCGATATTAATCAATAAATGTTGTAATAAGAAAAAAAATTTTTATTTCCCGAAGTTAGAACCATGCGTACTTTATTCCTCACATCGAAAACAACTCATATGTAAAATTTCAAGTCAATCGGGAATAGGGATTATTCAAAAGTACACTCTCCTTTTTTTCTCTTTAGTGTGTGCTTATATTCATAAGAATTGATCGATTTTTTTAAAAATGATTTCTCGATAATTATTACGAAAATAACAAAATGATAAAGAACTTTTTTATAGTTTAAACCGCCCAATCAGCACAAATGATGTTATTGACTTCATACTTTGGTATATACAGGATGTCCAATAATTTTGACATACCCAAAGTGTGAAGGTAGATTGGGTCAAACCCCAAAAAAAAATTCTGTATCATTTTTCTCTATAATGCTTAAGAGTTAGTATTGAGTAAAGTTTGATCAATCAGCGCCGATCTTTGGCCGGACGCACGTCAGTGAGCCACGTGCCTGGTAGTATGCATGAGCGTTTCACCGTTACGGCGGTGCACTATTATCAGACGCGCAGCTCACTGACGTGCATCCGACTAAAAGTGATTGGCCAGACTTTACTCACTAATGACTCCTTTATTAAGCGTATAGAAAACAATAATAGAATTCTTCTATTTAATTTATTGTTCTTTATCTGTTCATGAGCATTAATTTATATACATGGTGTTCCATAATTCGCGGATCACCTCTCGTGTGCATATAAAGCATGTTAAACTGAATAGAAAAGTCCTCTACTGTTTTGCGATTTTCACAATTAATAAGAAATTAATTAAAAACGATGGACGAATCCGCGCTTTGCATAAGCGCGCTGCAAGAAAAGACTATACCGTCCTACTATATCATGATACTAAGCGCGCGGCAAAGCGGTGGGAGAGATGTTCTACAAAAACTACGTACGAGCATGTAGAACACTCCTCTTACCGTTTCACCGCGCACCTAGTATCACATTACAATAGGATGTTTCTTCTCATCTCGCGTTTATACAAGGCGCGGATTGGCCTATCTTTTTAAATTAATATTTTATTAAGTATCGTGAAAATTGCAAAACGGTGAAGGGATTTCTACCTAGTTTAACATGTTTTATATGCACACGAAAAGTGATCCGCGAATTATGATACACCCTATATATATATAGATGTCCGAAAATTTGCACAACACCCTTTAAGAAAATATTAATAGTAAAAGATCAGCCAACGAAGTACCACGAGAAGCTCGCGGCGCGAAGACGCTTCCCACTGTTACTTGATATTAGGCCCGCGGCGAAGCAGTGGGAGGAGCGCTTTGCGAGCACGCATTATGTGTGTAATTTTTTCGATTGTCACAGCGAAGCACGTGCATTAAAAAATAAATAAAGAATGCGTATTTTATTTATAACGGGCCGCTTCACGAGTGGTGCGCGGATAGCACAATCGAAATCAGGAATCGTGAAGGATGAGACACGACGAAGACTGTAGATCGTAATTAGCTGTTTAATTGCCTCTGGATTGGCAATGTCTGTTTTTGAATGTTTGATACCGCGGTTACAGAGTGCGTTGATTAGACGGGCGCGCGAGAGTAATCGCAGGTGCTGCGTGCTTCTGTGGCGGATCGCACCATAAGCGTTGGCGAGACTGCGATGTTAATCGAGCGTCCGAGAATATCGATACTAGGCGCGCCGCGAATGTTCAGAGTGAGATCGGTCAAGCACGAGCGAGCAGGCTTGCCATACAATGAGTGTCTTTGTTGATACAATAAATAAAACGGTGGTTATTCGATGTGAATTGCGATAACGTAGACGGCAATGGCGTAATTGCAAGATATAAAGGCCATTGCACGTGAAAAAATTTTAGTCGTAATCGTAAAGCCGTAAGTAAATCAACTAATCACAGTTCAAACATTCTTATTATGTTTTAGAATGTTTGATTGT
>JBCEZW010051823.1:0-42094 GCA_039654385.1 Cataglyphis altisquamis | reverse complement strand
GCCATAAGTATAAGGAAATTGATTGGTTCATTTCGTTAGGCATATGTTTGTGGACCAATCAATTTTTTTATGCTTATGACTATGCGCTTATGAAAAAGTGTGTGTTCCCTGTCCACAAACATATGCCTAACGAAATGAACCAATCAATTTCCTTATACTTATGGTTATGCTCTTATGAAAAAGTGTGTGTTCCCCGTTTTAAGCGGGGAGCACACACTTTTGCATAAGCGCATAACCATAAACATAAAGAAATTGATTGGTCCAAAAATGTATGCATAAGAAAATGAACCAATCAATTTCCTTATGTTTATTGTTATGCGCTTATGCAAAAGTGTGTGCTTCCCGCTTAAATAACCATATAGAACTGGAATGATAAGCGATTAATGAAATTAGTTAATAACTGAAATAAAAGCAAATGGATTAAATAATTATTATATATTCCATAGGTATTTTGCAGGGATAAAAGCGGTACTTAATTACTAGCTATAAAATAGTTTTTAAAATTGGCAGGACGTTACAATTTTATGATATAAACTGGGCCATTTAGACGGGAAAGAGACTGGCTATAAATAGGAATTTGTTATTTAGAAATTTGTAACAAATGACCATGAAAAAGCTACAAATTTATGTTAATAATTAAATGTGGATATTCAATATGTCTGATATTAAAAAAGTTTCGTCATTATTATCTTCTTTATCAATATCAACGTGGCTGCAAATAATACCGGGAGATACCATAAAGAGAGGAGATACCACATCATCCGATATCTCGGAGTCAATTGTGTATCTTGAAACAAAGTGAAAATTAGAGAAATGAACAGATTTACTAGATTTTAACAAATGAAATCATGGATGTTCTAGTGAATTTTTTCACATTTGTAATTTTCTCATTGTTTTAAAATATACGATTAACCTGCTCATTTAATGTCTACAAACAGTCCAAGCGCGCATGAATCTATTTCGTTTTTCTCTGCGCAGTAAAGCGAGGAGCACACACTTTTGCATAAGATTTTATATTCTAACCTTAAAGTTGTTTGGACACCGAATATATTCCAATCAAAGTGAACTGAGGAAGTGTTGCCTTGAGCTGTCAAAGAGTATATTAGTAAAATATATTTGAAATATGAATTATGATCTATTTTCTTGTCGATATAAAACACTGATCTATTAATTTTTTCTTCTTTGATTTTGTGGCTATGTCCGATCTAGATGTGATCAAGACATTCGGGCTGGTTAACAAGAGTAAAAAGAAAATAAGGAAATAACAGGGAAAAGAGTGAAATTATATGTTGAGGTTGGAAGATTTAAGAAAAGAGTAAAGAGCGAGAATGATCTTACAGAAAGGATCCTTCTTCAGAATCTCTTGAATCACAAATGGTGATGTTTTCTTGTATTTCGTCAGCTGGGTTAGAAGCAACTTTTTTTGTGCGTTAAACGGGGAGCACACACTTTTGCATAAGCGCATAACTATAAGCATAAGGAAATTGATTGGTTCATTTCCTTATGCATATATTTGTGGACCAATCAATTTCTTTATGTTTATGATTATGCGCTTATGCAAAAGTGTGTGCTCCTCGCTTTATAGTGTGGACAACTCTAAAAGATGTGATCTGCGTCTTGTCTCGATCTACATGAGCAGAAGGAGTTTGGAACCAAGTTACAGCGGTGTAAGCTGTAGTTGAGAGCATAATGATTGCTTCTGATAAAGATGACAATGCTCTCTCGATTAAGTTTAAGTTTAAGTTACTGAAGTATTTATCTCTTTTGCGGTTGCCTTGGTTTTTGAGGAATTTAATTGTGACGTCATGATATTTCTTCCGAGGAATAGAGTAGAAGTCAGAATGAGGGAATAATTTTGGAGACATCTGACCTTTGGAAATAACTTTTTTCGCTAAATAGTCTGTAGTTTCATTTCCGAGAATGCCTGAGTGCCGAGATCCATACAATGGAGTTTTCAAATCCGCGGATTTTATCTCGTAGAATTTTTGTTTTATGGCAAAGATAATATGATTGAGTAAGTGAGCCAGATTGATAGGGAGAAGAGCTTCGGTAACACTTTTGGAGTTGGTAAAGATTACGGATTTGGAGATAGAATTGATTAGGATGTATTTTAGAGTATGAAATAAATGGCTAAAGCTTCTGCTGTAAATATAGAAGAAAAAGGGTGGGTTTTAAGGATGTATGTGATATATATCGAAATATTAACAGAAGCATTAAAATTTCATAGATTGTTCTACTATTTCTTTTGAATATTTGTGCAAAAACTAAGCACAATTCTTTTAATTCTGGTTTGGAAGTTATTTAAAATTAAAGTTACTATTGATTCTTATAGAAAATCGTCTATTGTAGCACTTATTGACAAATTTGACAAAAAAA
The DNA here is from genome assembly GCA_039654385.1 of Cataglyphis altisquamis. Taxonomy (NCBI): domain Eukaryota; kingdom Metazoa; phylum Arthropoda; class Insecta; order Hymenoptera; family Formicidae; genus Cataglyphis; species Cataglyphis altisquamis. The sequence goes on along the minus strand of JBCEZW010051823.1, from coordinate 39,718 downwards.
TATTAACAATGAAACAAAAATTTTTACATATATTAAGGAAATTCTAATAAATATTTGTGCAAAACTTAATAGATCCACTAATTCGTTTAAAAGTTATTTACTAAAAACTGTAAAAAAATATCTGTCTCTTTTTCTCTTTTTGCAAATTACTCGTTTTTCATTGTTTTTTACAGTTGATTTTAAAGGATATTCACGATTAAAAGTTTTTGCCATAAATTAGACAAAATATGAATTACAACTATTTTTTTTATGAAGACGTCAAAATCCATATTATTTTAAGATACTTTAATTTTTTTTATAACCTGAATTTATTTTTTTAATTTTTCAAACATTATAAACGTAAAAAACATGTTTTCTTTTTAATTTTTACAATTTTTTGCTATTATTGTACATTCAGAACCTTAAAGAGGAATTGTAGGTGTGAAAAAGGCGAGTAAATAGAAAAGCCTACATAACTATCAGGAGTATTTTCATCGTGTTTCATCGAGCTGATTTTTGGAAGCGTCAGTAAAGAATAATATGAGGGAAAAAAGTAATTGGTTGTAGATGTCGAAGAAGATACTTTGATGGAGCGTTTTTAATTCTTTCTACATCCCAAGGAGTAGTAATAATTGAAAGAAGGTAAGGGCGTTATAGTCAATGGAATAGACGGTTGGATTGTCAAATTTAGCTATGTAGGGTTTTTTTGAAGCAAATAGCAAAAAGATCTGAATAAAAGAAATTTTTTAAAGGGATTAATTTTTTGAATTCTCCGTGAATACGAAAGAAGAGAAAAGAGAGCGAATGAGAATTAAGAGAGAAGATTTTAAGGATGTATTTAGAGGCTAAATCTGAATCTTAAGGGACCTTCCCTTGCTTCAGTGAGAAGTACGTTTGTGGGGGTAGTTGTGGGGGTAGTTCTTCTGAGTCCTAAACAAAGGCGAATGGCGCGGTATTGAATTTTTTCCAGAGTATCCATTAATATATGATTATTAAAGGGAAAGACTAGGCAGTCGCATTCGATGGAACATGAGAGAGAGGATTGGATAATGGAAGAGCCTAATTTGATGGAGTAAGCTAAAGGGTGAATGTGTTTTTTGGTAAAAATAACCAGGGAGGATTTTGAAGGAGAGACTGTGAGTCCTTTGCAAGAGAGGAATCTAAAAGCTTGGTTAGCCGATTTTTTCAGTGCAAGTAGAGCCTTTTTTATCTTGTTACAACTAACGAAGATTGCTATATCATCTGCGAATTGAATGGGAGAGGCTCACTTGCGCACAGTACAATTGGACACGTTGCAATTGCACACTGTGTTATTAGACACATAAAGTTGCGCACCGTTTCGATTGGACACATTTCAATTGCGCACAATTCGTTTGGACACATTTCATTTGCGCACGGCAAAAAAACAAAGAAATTGTACTGTGCGCAAGTGAAGGCTTCTGAACTAAACGAGATCACATTCTTCCCCAATGTGTTTATGAAGTTTGGCAACGTAAATGTTAAAAAAGATAGGACTAAGTATGGATCCCTGAGGTACTCTTTTACAAGAATAATATTCATCTGTAAGTTCTACGTTGATGACAAATTGTAATTTCCAAAAGTGAATGAGATTGTAGACGAATTGACATAAACGAGAGCGTAAGGCAACTCCTCAAGATCGGAAATAAGAATAGCTGGAATAACATCATCAAAAGCATTTGATAGGTCTAGAAATAGATGAGCAGTGGCCGTGCCACGGGTAAAACTTGTGGATTTCGGTAGTAGAATAGATAAGTTATCCAGACAAGAACAATATTTGCAAAATCCAAATTGAGAAAAAGGAAGTTTCTCGTAGCGCTCTAACCACCAATCTAGCTTGAAGAGAATAAGCTTTTCTAAGACCTTTAGAAAACAGGATGTAAGGGAGATGGGGCAAAATTTTCCGGGAGTGTATTTAGGAACGAGATAAATTATGAGTGTTGCCAGGATTCAGGAAAAGTATCAGAAGAGAAGAGCTCATTTAGAATAGAGAGAATAAGAGGGTAGTATCAGAAAGATTGGATAGCATATTGTAATCAATCTGATCTAGGCCGGAAGAAGATTTTTTCTTTTTAAGGGAAGAGATAACATGAAAGGTGAAAAGGACTGAATACTGTCGAATATGCGACATGAGTATTCACGGTTCGAATCGAAGCGAAAAGGGCGAAGACATGAGGTAGGAGAAATGGTTTTAATTAAATTTTCACTTGTGGGAGAGATACCATAGTTACACGTGGGGGAGAAATTAGTAGTATTAAGGTATCTATTTTTAAAAGGTTTAATAATCTTCGATGGCAGAGATACTCGTGAAAGAGGTGAGGGTTTCGCAATAAGATCTCCATCCCTTGAGCTTGGACGAAGAGTTCGCTTGGTAGCGGTTTCTTGGTTTTTTAAGACGAGATAGTTAGACGTTGAAGATTTTTCTGGAAATTACATAAGCCGATTTTCTTAGATTAATCGCTGTGGTACAGTTTTCATTCCACCAGAGTGCTGGCGGAAAAGAGTAGTGCTGATTACTTTTTTCTTTCTTTTTGTTTTTATTAGAATTATTTCTGTTTATAGCGCCAGATGAACTATCGTCTTTCTCACGACAAGGAAGGAGAAAAGTTATAAAGTCTCTTAGTACGTCACATAGAATATTATACTTTTCAATAAGAGTATTATGATTAGATTCAAGACAAAGAAAAAGAAAGAGAAGCTGATTTAGAAAAGAGGTGTTTGCTATTAATTTTAGATGTGTGAAGATTGTGAGAGAAAAAGGAGTGAGATTTAACCGGGTTGGAGATGGTGATTATAGAAGGAACGTGGTGGCACGCCAAGCGTGTCGTCTAAAGATTTCCAAAAACAGAAGGGAGTAAGATTAGAGGAGACAAAAGTTAGATCAATTACAGAGGAAGAACGAGCAGAGTAGGAAATGAAAGTCGGGATGCCGTTATTAATAGGAAAAAGAGAGAATTCTTGGGATGCTTCAAAAAGGGAGTTATCAGAAGAGAAAGAAAGATTACAATCCCCAAAAACATGATGGCCGTTAAAGTCGCCTGTAATTATAATTTGGAAAGTAAAGGAAATGGAATTGAAAAGTCTGTCCTAGATGAGGAAGTCGAGAAATTTCTCCATTAAAAACTATAACATTATACGCCAGGATCGACCCTCTAACAAATCAGGAGCTATCCTATAAAACACTCAATTTCTTTTATGAAAATCGATTCCATTTTTAACTTAGACGGTGTTTTGGAAACAATTGGGGTAAAAATTCCATCTATCAACAATAATTTTATTTATATTTATTTAATCTACTGCACAGGGTGGCAGTAAAAGAAATTGAGTGTTTTATGGCTAATAGAACAGCTTCTGATTTGTTAGAGGGTCAATCCTGACGTATAATGTTATAGTTTTTAATCGAGAAATTTTGATCTGATGTTAATCATGTCTCTGAAAGGGCAAATACATCGTATTTATTACCTATTAACGCGAGGGCTTTTGTTTTGTTTAAGATGACAGTTCGTTGAAAAAGGAAAAAGTCTTTGTGGATACAACTGCTAATCATTTGCAGAGGAGGAAGAAGGATCAATAGTCGGATTAACAGAAAAGGCGTGAAGGAATTGAATAACTGCAGGAATGACATCAGACTAATTAATGGTAGAAAGCAAGGGAAACAATTGAGTGAGAAGAGGAATGATAAGAAGACAAGCCTCAAGAGCCTGAAGAGTTGTGGGATTAGAGGAGGATTTGAAATTAGCGGCAGAATTGAGAGAAGGAACCGAAGTAAGAGAGGGAAGAGTAGAAAAAGAGACATTTGAGCGAAGCGGTTTTTGAGAGAGAAAAGAATTAGAGAGCTGTTCAAGCCGGGGAAGAGAGACAGATTTAAGTTTTGAATTATGCGTTAGATTAGAAAGGGAGGTAGGCTGAGATTTAAGATTAGAAGAAAAGTTATTAGAAGCATTAGCATAAGAAATAGTGGGAAAAGTGAAAGTAGAAGAGCAAGAATGTGAATAGGGGCTATAATAAGGGGGATGAGCTTTGGGATGAGCAGAGGGTAAATTAGGAAAATCTTCCGAGGACGAAGAATAGGGCGGAGGGGATTTGTTACCTTTATAGGTAACGAATCCACAAGGGATCTCTTTCACATCTAACAAAGAGACATTTCTATAAGCTGCGTATTTTCTGATCTCTTTTTGTATAGCGAGTTCCGGGCAGAGAGGAGAGTTTGCTCTGTGTTTTCCCTGACAGTTAGCACACTTTGGAGGATGCTGAGCACGTGGACATTTATCCTTGGAATAGATGTGTCCTTTATCACCGCAGTGTACGCAGCGTGGTTGACTTTGCAATTGTTTTGAATATGTTCAAATCTAAAACATTGATTGCATCGTGAAACTCTTATTATGTATGGAGATACGGGGTACCTGACATGAAACATGGTTTGGGATCTTTTGTCTCTCAAAGGTGAGCGAGACAAAAAGACAAGGCACGTAAGTGGCGGTTGAGGTTGAATCTTTTTGAGAATCCATATGAGAAACTGTTGTGGTTCTCTGATTCATTCTATTTACAGCGACAATCTTTATAGGGCTTGAGATATTACTTATAATCATTTGTTCAGTGAGATCCAGTGAAACTCTCTGATAATGCCTTTTCTGGAAGTATGGAAGGGAGGAATGAATGCTTCTAGATTTTTAAAAGCGAGTCTTTTGTCTTCTACTAGGGCGTTAGTTGTCTCTTTGATTTTGAAAAATATCGAAACTTTTGAGTATTCTATTTTCTTGATTTCCAAGATCTCTTTTACATTGAACTCGCATATAATTCTTCCTACGAAAGTGGGATGTAGTGAAGATTTTGAGTTAGAGAGGCGTTGAATGTGAACGTCAAAGGATTCAGCGTTATTGGCCGAATACTGGTTGTCACGGATGCTATCTGAAAGAGAGATAGAAGATTCAGAGGCTGGAGCATGAAGTGAGTTAACGCTGCTTTCAGTACTTGAACGCAGGTTCTTGATGAAAGAGGATGGCAATTTTTTATCACTAGGTCGTTTAGCGCGTGCTTTAGCGCGTGAATCAAGCGTGGAATCGGATTCAGAGATTAATGCTTCAAGGGCGGCAGCCACACGGGAGTCGTCTACATCCATAGTCATTCTTATAGATAAAATGAGAGTTTACTTACAAAAAGTGATATATTCCCTCGTAGAATGTCAAAATCCTTCCTCCAAGGAGAGGGAGAGAAGATGAGAAAGATCTGCGGGAAAGGGCGAGAATGAAGAAAGATAAGATTTCTCGGATAAGAGAGCAAAGGAGGCACAATGGCCGAAGCCTCGAACAAAGGCGTGATAGCGGCCGGTGTTGGATAAAAATCGATTCAATCGTTGAAGGACCGCCAATAATTCAATATTCCAGAGGAGGCGTATGATAAAGGACGTTTATGTTTACACTCTTAATACACGAAATAGCCCAAAAATGGGCTGATTTAACAATTTGCTAGGAGAGACTTCCGTTTCCGTGTCGGAGAGTGAGTGAGCGTATTTTTGTAGCGATTTGGAATAACATAATTGTATGTGAGATAGGATTGTTGTAAGAGCAAAACGTGAGTGTGTGGCAAAGAAGAGAATGTGATTAGAGTGTGGAGAGATAAGAGAGCATAGATTTGGCAGATAGTGACAAGTAGAAAGAGCAGAGCAGCGAGGTTAGAAAGGGAGATACATAAATCAAGAAGGAGATAGAAATAAGAGAGACAGGGAATAAGAAGTAGTGTGAAGTAAGGAAAAGATTAGAGAGGGCACTAGTGATAGGAACTAGGCAGAGCACAGAATAGATAGTTAGAAGATGGAGGACAAGCCTGAGAATCACGGAAAGGATAGGGGAGAAAGTACGGGAGACATAGATGAGTTAAGAAGGAAAAGCAGGTTAGGGTAGGTTTTCCCCCTATTAGAGGAGGGAAAAAAAAGGTCATAGGGGAGGAGGATAGAGAGGTTTTTAAAAGGAGTACGAGACAGCCAGAACGATATCGGTATTAAGGATGGGGGAAGGGGGAACGTATAAAGATGAGGGAGGGTGCGAGATGAAGAGTTGGCTGACGGACATTAGAGAGTTATGAGACGAAATAAAGGCGGGATGGCAGAGGATAAGGCAGGAAATAAGGGGAATCACGGAGGGACATAAGGAAATAATGATGTTGGAGATAGAGAAATTGAGAGAGGAACTGAGGATTGAGGAACTGAGAAGGAGAGGAATTGAGAAGAAGAAAAAAGGGGAATAATAAATAAATTAAGCGAATTGGAGAAAGAGATAGAGAATCGGATTTTAGATGAAAGGAAAGATAAAGAAAGAGAGAGTGGTGAGGGAAGGGTGAGGAGAAGGGAGAATATGAGCAAGGTAGAGGAGAAAATAGAGAGGTTAGAGAGGATGGTGAGGAGGTATGAGGGATAGAGAGGAGGAAAAATATAGTTGTAAAAGGGTTGAAGGAAGAAAGTGAAAAAGCAGAAGTAGAAATAAAGAATATATTAAAAGGAGCGGATGAATATAAAAAAGGGTGAGAGTGATAGAGATGGGAAGGAAAGATAAAGGGGGCATGGCTATTGTAGAATTAGTAAGCGGAGAGGAAAAAGAGGAGAGTGATGGAAAGCAAGAGAAGGTTCAGAGGGGGGAGAATATGGATCGAGGAGGACCTAACGTGGAAAGAGGGAAAAACCAAATGGAGGATAAGACAGATAGCGGCAAAGGAGGAAGCGAAAGGAAACAGGGTATAGATAATAAAAGGAAAATTGAGAATAAAGTGTACGTGGTGGATGTGGGATGACGAGAGAGAAGAGTTAAAAGATGAGAGAGGGAGAAATTGGGTGGAATTAAATGAAAAAGGGAATCGGCTAAGGGAAGTGGAGATGAAGCAAGTAGAAGAAAAAACAAAAAAAGGAGAAAGGAAAGGATCGTGAGAACAGGATCGATGAAGGGAGGGAAGTAGGAAGTGAAGAGCTAACAAAGGAAGATAAGGGGAGTGAAAGAAAACAGGGAAGAAACAGAAGAGGAGAAGAAATAGCAGGGGAGAGGAAGGTTAAAGGGGAGGGAAAAAGAAGGAAGGTAAGTGAGGGAATTAAAATAGCATTTTGGAACAGGTAGCTGGATTAGTGGGCAAAGATAAAGGCTTTTGGAAGTAGATAGACGGACATGGTAATCATGTTAGAAACTTGGGTGGAGGAAAAAAGGAAAGGATAAGAGGTAAGTTACCAGAAGGTTATATATGAAGAATGCAGGCTGCGAAGAGAAGAAGGAAAAAGGGAAGAGCAAAAGGAGGTATAATCATGGAGATTAGGGAAGAAATGAGGGAAAAGTTAGAGGAGGATATAGAAGAGAGGGAGGGTATCATGGTAGATGGAATAAAATATGGGAGGGAAGTATGGAGGATGGTAGGAGTATATGTAAATAAAGACCTGAAGGTGAAGCTGGAAGAGATAAGTAAGTGGACGAAAGAAAGAGATGGGGATATAAGGATCATAATTGAAGGGGGAAGGGGATTTTAATGCAAGAACGAGAAAAGAGGGAGAAAACGTAGAAGGGCAGGAGGGGGAAGGAGAGGGTAGGATAAGAGAGTCGAGAGATAACATGATAAACGCGGAAGGAAAAGAGTTATTAGAATATAGTGAGGAGAGAGTTGGATTATTCTAAATGGGGGGTGAAGGGGAATGAGAGAGGGGAATGGACTCTGGAGGAAGGGGAGAGTCAATAATTGACTACGTGTTAATAAGGAAAGAATCGAAGGAGGAGATAGTAAGGATGATTGTGGGGAAGAATATAGATTCTGATCACCGCCCATTAGTTGTATGGCTGAAAAGATGAACTGTATAGAAAAAGGTAAAGAGAAAGGGAATAGATAAGAAAATTAGAGGTAACTGGAAGGAGGAAGGAAAAAGGAGGTTTGAGAAGAGATTAGGAAAGATTAATAGTATAAGAGAGGAGATAAACGCTGAGCTAAAGGAGGTAGAGAAGAGAATTAGGGAGGCCTAGTGGAGAGAGTGGGAGAGATTTTGAGAGAATCGAAAAGTGAGGGTCGGGGAAGAAGTGGGGGAAAGCTTTTAGACAGCAAGAGGAATGAGACAAGAGTGTCCTTTGAGTCCCTTATTGTTCAACCTGGTGTTAGCAGATCTGGAGGAGGAGGGGCAAAATTGGGGGAGAGAAGAATATTCACACTGTCGTACGCGGACGATATAGCACTGGTAGCAGGAGACGAAGGACAGGTGAAGAGTATGCTGGATAGACTAGAATATGGATAGGAAGAGGTTAGAAGTAAATACGAAGAAGACAAAAGTAATGAGGTTTAGGAAGGGAGATGGTAGATGGAAGAAGGTAAGCTGGAGATAGAAAGGGAGACCGCTAGAAGAGGTAAAATCATTGTATATTTGAGTTACACGTTCCAAACAATTGGAGGGCAGGAGAGACACATAAAAGGGAGGGTAAAGAGAGCGGCAATGGTGATGGGGCAGATATGGAGCTTAGGGAAGAGAAAGTTTGGAAAGGATTGGGGCAGGATTGGGGCAGGATTAAGACTTCGACGGTTGATGTGGACGGTGATGAGATATGGGGTAGAAATATGGGGATGGAAAGAGAGATAAAGAATAGAGGCTGGAGAGGTTTTTGAGATGGATGTTGGGTGTGGATAGCAGGACACCGGGGTATATGATAATGGAGGAGATGCAGAGGGACAAATTGAGAGGTAGAGCAGGTAGGTTAGCGTGGGGATTTGAAAGGAGGAAGGGAGAGGAGGGGAATTGGATTGTTTAGGTGAAATGAGAAGTAGAGCAGTGAGGGGCACGGAATTATCAGATTGGGAAAGAGAAAGGGAAATGTTTTTCGTCGAATGAGAGAAGTAGAAGTCAGAGAAATAGAAGGTGATGAAGAGGAAACATGGGAGAAAATAGAAAGGAAGGAAAAGTTGTAGATAACGGATAGATGGAGAAGATTAGGGACTTCAGGTATAATAAATGGTACGTGAGGGTGAAAGGAGAGGGAATTCCAAAATACTTGATGAAAGGATGTGGGGAGAGCAGATGGAGAAGATTAGTTAGATTTAGATTAGATAACGAGATAAGAGAGGGAAGATACTGGGAAGAAGAAGGAAAGAGAAATTGTAGATTGTATGGAAGCAAGGAAGAATCATGAGAGCATGTATAGAAGAGATGTAGGAAGAGAGGAGGGGAAGAAAGTAGGGGTTGGATGGAGGAAGTGGAAAGAATTTTAAGAGAGGAGGGGGAGGGAGAGGCATGGATGAAGGAGCTGGAAGAATAGAAGAGAAAGGGAGGAAGAGGAGGCATTGATGGAATGTGCATAGAGTAAAATCATGTAAGAGAATGAGAAACAAGTGGGTTATGAATGTATGAATGTGTGAGAATGCTTTTTTTTGTAAACGGAAACGGAAGTCACGAGGAGGATGCGATGGAGAGGAAAGAGAGAGAAAGCATAGGGAAGATAGTGATGTATGCGTGCGAGGCGATAGGATAGAGAAAGCGTAGATTAAGTGTAGGATAAGTAAGCGTGTTGTAAATTTATATATATATTATGTATAATATTGTATTTGAGCGGCTCACTTGCGCACAGTACAATTGGAAACGTTGCAATTGCTCACTGTGATATTAGACACATAAAGTTGCTCACCGTTTGATGGGATACATTTTAATTATACACAATTTCTTTGGACACATTTCATTTACGCATCGTTCAATTGGACATGTTGTTTTTTGATACAACACATGTTTTTGTATAAAATTGTATTAAAATATATACACACGCATGTATGTATGTACAATTTTGAAATTTTTTGACATTTATTATTAACTTTATTTGGTAAATAAATATTTGTTACAGTTCGTTACAAACAATTCTTTTGCGCACAGTTCTTTTGCGCACATTTCTTCTGCGCACAGTTTTTTTGCGCACATTTCTTTTGCACACATTTTAGACATGGGTCCGATCGGACACTGTAACATATACTTTATAAATTGTAAAGCGAGGTCCACCCTGCCTACCGGCGGGGTGAGTGTGGGAGGGGGGTCGAAGGCCCTCCTTCCAGCCCCCCATGTGTGTGTGCGCGCGCGCGTGCTTCCTGTTCATGCATGTACTTTGGTATATTTCAAACTTTTTTTATTAATATTTTTTTAATAAACAACGAGCGACGATTAAATTAGAAGAAAAGGTTACTCCTATTAGAATTATGTCCTTGACAATATTAATGTGATCGTAATTAATTGAAATCGGAGTCGCTCTTAAGGTTTACTAATATCTCTCCCGCCACCATTATTGCATTAGTTTTTTCGTTTTTCAAGGCAAATATAAACCAATAAACGTTTTAATTAGTTTTTCTATGACCAACAAACGATTGCGCATTGATTGAACTAGGATTGAAACAAAAATAATATCTTTCTAGCTAATTTCACATAAAATTTTATTTTCGTATTTTCAAAAAAAAAATATTATCTAACAAACATTGTAATTAGGTCAACTATCATCAACAAACGACCAACAAACGATTCGTAAAAAAAAATTATAAAAGTGAATATTGACCGGCTAACTTTATGAAGCTAGTATATAAGGAAGTTAGCGATCTAGTATTGTATAGAAGTCTGTGCTGACAAGTGTCCGAAGGAAGTGAGAAAGAAAATCATAGTTGCCTCTCTCTCGTGAGTAACTGCTTGAAAGTGCGCATGCTCGCCATTTACTGACGCATACAAGCATCGTGTCTGTAGATAGACATACCTCCACAAATCAATCATGTATTTCTTTTTAATGAATAAATCATGGAAAAAATAAGAGAAAATAATAAAATGCATGAATCAAGAAATGAATAAAGATAAATAAATGAGTCAAAATGAATAAATAATAAAATTGGTTAATGAATAAATAAATAAATCGAGTAAAAAGACGAATGAATAAATGTAATGAACAAATAATTGTTTAAATAAAAAGTAAATTAATCAATATTGAGATTTAGCAATCTATGCTTAAATAAATATATTATATATTATAAATATACAATATTACATATTTATTTATAATAAATATATAATATAATATATTATATAATAATATATAATAATTAAAAATATAATAAATATATAATATTAAATATATAAATATATTAATATATAATATATAATATATTTATTTATGCATCGATTGATAAATCCCAATATTGATGAATTTATTTTTTATTTATACAATTATTTGTTCGTTACATTTATTCATGGATTTTTCACTCGATTTATTTATTTATCTATTAACCGATTTTATTATATATTTATCTTTTTTCATTTCTTGACTCATGCATTTCATCATTTATTTATTTATTCTCTATTTTTTTCCATGATTTATTCATTAAAAAAAAACATATGCATGATTGATTTGTGAAGATAGGTATATCTACAGACAGACAAGATGCTTGTATGCAGTAAATGGCGAGCATGCGCACTTTCGAGCAGTTATTGAGAGTTCATGAGAGTTCATGAGAGAGAGGCAACTATGATTTTCTTTCTCACTTCCTTCAAACATATTTTTCTAAGATAAAAGTATAGGCATTCCCCTTCTAGCACTATATGTTCTAATAGTGCAATATATTCTTGTTAGTACTGCGTTGTCAGAAAAAATGTTAATATACATTTATATATATATACATTATATATACATATAATGTATATATATATATATATATATATATATAATACAATTATATATACATAAAAGTAATATTTTTTGTGATATAATTATAACAGTAATTATATTATTTTGCTCTTTTTTATACTTTTACTTCTTTTTCTCTTTACTAATAAGTGCCGATGACCTTATATATGATTTCTGTTATATGATTTTTCAATTGTTATTCAGTATTTTAAAATCGATTCTTATATTATTTTACCAATTTTTCTTAGGAAAGTTTAAACAGCTTTTTTTTTACAAGAGATTTCACACCAACGTTCTTTATAACAATTAAAACATTATACAGTACCCAATTCCTAATTTTTTCAGCTCATAATACAAGTTTATCCATATTTTTATTTATTTCAAAGTTTGAAATTATAATGTTTAGCAATTCGTCATGTATATGTCGTAGGCAAATAGTTATTTTAGGAAAATAGCTTTTGATTAGACAAATGTTATTTGCCTGGTTAAATGGCTTTCATCCATTTATTCGTGTTTAAATGATATTTTCCTAGGCAAATGTTATTTGATTCAACACTGTCAGACAAATGGTATTCGTTATAATTATTAATAAAGTAATTATTTAGTTTAATGCTTTTACCTCAAATATCGATAGAAAAGTTTATGGAGACAGTGTATTCCGCCCCTCCTACGGGGGGGCTCCTCTACCATTATATGTAGACACATTGGTCTGGATTGAATCTTGCTTCGCGTAAAAACACTTGTACACGCATGTGGAACTTTACTTCGCATAAAAAGTGATGCGTAGAAACAGTGTGTTCCGCCCTCCCCCCCTTCGAAGGGACTCCACTATCATTAAAATTAGATATATAAATTTGGCTTGAACCTCGCTTTGCGTGAAAAGTTGTAAACCCATGTAAAATCGTTTCACATGGGCTTACAACTTTTCACGCGAAGCAAGATTTCATATGAGTTTACAACTTTTTACGTAAAGTGACGTTCAACATAAACTTATGTGTCTAATTTTAATGGTAGTGGAGCCCCTTTGTGGGGGGGGGGGTGAAACACGCTGTCTCCACGCATACACTTTTCTATCGATATTTGAAGTGAAAGCGTTAAACTAAATAATTAGCTTCTCAGAGAAAAATGCAAGATTGGATATACGTCTATTAGATGACGGAGCCATTTAGTCTAGAACAACATCTAGAAATATCTGAGCTAGATGCCATGTAATTTTGTGTAATTACATTTTTTAGACACAATTAAAACTTAATATTCACACACGAACAATATATTATTTATAAAACACTCTTCGGGCTGCAAGTCATCTCTTGACATCTAATAGACATCTAATAGATCTTTAAGTAAACATTAAAGAAAAATAGAAATTCTGTTGTTGGAAAATTAATCTCAAAATATATTTGTGGTCATATACTAGAATTCACTTCGTATTATCAAGAACATATTTCTATCAATATATCATATATGAGTCTGGAGATTGATGTTTTTGGCTATAATTGAAGAGAAATAGAGATAGCATATGTCTGTTTTCTTTTGCCACCTGTTTAGTGTACAATTATTTTAATAATCGGTTATTAATTCAATGAATATTATTATTTTACGGAAAATTCGCTAGTGATTGACTGTCTTAGGTTTATAGTTCATTTGCTTATTGCTATGAGGTGCACTATCTACTATATATATCGAGATCAAGTTTTTGTCATGGAGTGTATATAAAGCCTGCAAAAGGTGATTAATAACATTATAACAATTATTTCTGTTAGTTTAATTTCTGACACTATTTTTTCAGGAAAATTCAGATATTGAATTGATTTTCGGAAAATTGGACAGATAAATGTCTGATCGGATATAAAGTGTCCAAATAAGTGGAAGAGGTTCATTACTGTCTACTTAAAATGTAAAATAAATATTACATTTCATAACCGAATTACATGCTCTTGCTATAGTGCGAAAAATTCAAGAAAGAATATTTAGGGCATAGAGCTAAATATTGAAAGCTTATTATATCCATATTGTAGATTCGGATTAAGTCATTGTATGTAATCTGGTGGATTAAAGTCGTCTCAAACTGTGCATTGAAAATTAAAGATTGGAATTTGATTAATTAGGACAAAAAAGCTAAATTTTTTTTGTCTTGATTCGTAAAAATTCAATTTTTAATTTCAATCTTTAATGGTCTGGTTCAAGAAGTCTAGTAGACATGTTTAAAAGTGGTCATAACGACGTTTATCTAGATGCGAAAATCGATTTATCTTAGACGTATGGAATAGATGCCTACTATACATCTACTCGACTTTATGTTTCTCCCTGGGTTATTAATAATTATAACGAATATCATTTGCCTAACAGTTTAGTCAAATAACATTTGCCTAGGAAAATAGCATTTGCCTAAGAAAATGGCATCAGACACAAAAATAAATGGGCAAAAATCATTTGACCAGGCAGATAGTATTTGTCTAGCCAAAATACTATTTTCCTAAAATAGTTTTGTTTACGACATATACAATGCTGTACTTAATTTCTTGTAGTTATAAAATCTAGAAGCCAATATATATGATTATAATATAATTTCAATTGATATAATACAATTGATTATATATAATATGATTTCACTTTTCACACAAGTTTACATACGACATAATTGCTATGCGTGAAAAATTTCACGTGAAATCTGATTGAGTGAAAAATGAAAATTGAAAATGAAAAATGAAAAGTGAAAAGTTTTACATGAAATTACATGATCGACTTCCAGATATTTCCTTAGTCCAAGGGATCGATCATAAACTTTTCGAAATTAATGGCAAAATTTTTCACTTTTCATGTTTTTACCCTAGAGAAAAAGTTATTACATGATCGATCCCCTGAAGATCGATCATTTACTTTAGAGATTCTTAACCAGAGATCGGCCAATGTACCATTGTGAGGTGAAACCGGAAATGACGTTTTTGATAGCAATTTATTTTAATTGCTGAATAAATACAATAATATGATATATATCTTTCATTTTAAGTTAAGCGAGTAATGAATATTAAAGCACAATACAATTGTACCTAAAATTAAGTTTATAATCAAAGATATTAAAATATAGCATAGTTATGGCTAGGTCGGTTAAGTTAGCTATATATTTTTCTTTCTCACACTATATATCTTTCTTTCTTACACTTCTGTTTTATTACTACACCTCAGGCGACGAAGCCAATCAAAAAACGTTAACGGTTTGGTCAATCTCTAGTTCAGGATCTCTAATGTACTTTTCCCCTACTGCCCATATATTATTGCAACAAATGGCATTTTCAAATATAGCAAGTTTAATCGCTCTGAGCGATTAATGATGTCATTGCATTATCTCTGCAAAATAAAAATCTTGAATTTATAGTAAAATATAGCGATTAATTGATCTGAATTGGATTAACCTTTATTTAAAAACACCAAAACAGTGTTTACTGGGTATATATTGGTCCGGTTAACTTACAGCTTTCAGTTTTAATCATCTCCACTATCTAATCGCACATAGTTTTTTTTACTTTTTGGGTAAATTATAGATCATCAAACGTTTTAAAGCATTTGTGACTACTTAACCATTCTGCATTAAATAAACCCTCATTTAATTAAACCAAAAATAAAAATGTTTGGCTAATTTATTTAAAAAAATTTTATTATTTAATTTAAAAAAAAAGATTGACCAACGTTTAAATTGGGCCACCAATCACCACCAAATAATGATCACCAAACAATTACCAAACAATTAGATAATTTTTAAAAAATTCTTAAAAAATTATAATGATCCAACTAACTTTACGGAGCTTGGCCTACTAAGTCTAAATGAACCGAGTTAAAATTAGCAGGGTGACTAACAAAAGCCATATGATTTTGCTCGATCATGTAATGATCTGTATGAAATTGGTCCACCAATATTAACTGTTTAATAATTTTCTTTGCCAAATCATTTGTCGAATTAATTACAAGGTTTGTAGGATATTTGTTTAAGAGAAATATCAACAATAAAATGTGATGAAGTTATATTTTTTTTAAATTTGTATTGTTTTATGACTCAATCAAAGCGAAATTGATTGTGAATATCCAACCATAATTAAATCGTTTGTCAGTGCTTGATATCACATAAGTTTATAATTTTTCACGCAAAGCGAGATTCAACGCAAACTGTCTACTAGTTTTTTTAATAATTGAGCTCTCGCAGGGGGACAGAACATATTGCTTCTACGCATATACTCTTTTTAATGCCAGTTAAAGGATCGGTGATGATTGGCCAGACTTCAATAATAACTCTTTTATTAAACGTTATAGAAAAAAATGATACAGGACTTTTCTTCTCAGTTTCATCTGCTCTACCTGCACACGACGGGTGATGTGATTGACTCCGGACACCCTGTATATATAAAACTTTATTTAAAAGAACATATTCATTGTAAATTTTATTATATGTATACGTATGTATTATAATATTATCTATCATTGTAAGAAAAGAAAGAAATTAATTAGATAGACAAATATAATAATCGCGAAAACAGTTTGTATCAATATCTGATTTATGACAAAATTTCCTTGTTATCCATATTTTGTAGCTTATATAATTTTAATAATTCTTCGAATTTATCTTTTTGAATATCAGATTTAGCTGGTGGTTTTCCTTGTTGAATTATTCTTTGTTGAATTATTTTTCCATCTTTGTTTTGCTCTGAATTTAATGGAATATTATTCTCTGATGATTGTGATATTTCTTCCCTCCATTTTGTTAACCAATTATTAAAGACAATCTAAAAAAGTTAAAATATTTATTGTTTTTAAATAGGAACTTTTTGGGTGATTGTATAAAGAAAAAAATTTACTTTGATGAAATTTTTGTGAAGAATTATCTGACAAATTAGTGAATTATTAAATTAAATAATTTTATATGATATAATTAAAAATATGATATTAATTATATAATATATGTGTATCTTGTAAAATTTATCTATAATTAAAAAATTGGAGATATAAAAACTCTTATTTACATTTTCATCGTCCTGTTTTTTTTCCGTTTGATTCTTTTTAAATTTCCCGTCCATTGCTTTAAATTTATCCATTTCTTTTTCGATTCTACGTTTCATTTGATATTTGGCTATTTGTTGAGCCAATGATCCTAGCTCTCCTCTCATCGCGGCATCAAACATCACCTATTTACAAAAAACTTTTTAAATTTAATTTACGAGTTATGTGATATCGATGTATACTGCACGTCAATGATTCATTCTCTCCGAGATAAGCAGTACATAGAAGTATATCCATTGTCCAGTGTAATTCTATATATTCCCCTTATCTTAGGAAACGAATCATTGAGACACAATGTACAGTGTACAATCTAAAATTTGCAAAAATTCTTACGTCACGTCGTTTTTTAGCATCGTTAGATGTACCTATCTCATCTGTCTCAGTTTGTGGACCCAACTCAATGAGGATCTGAAAATCTGCATGTTCACCTAATCGAAAACCTACACCAAGTCTGGAATCGGTTCCTGTAAATTTAATTTGTTAAAATAAGAAGCATTAATAAAAATAAACAAGTAAACAAATGGTTTCTAGAAGCGAATAGCAGATATACAGGGTGTCCGAAAATTTGCGCAACATTAAGGAAAGGTAGAAAGTATTATTTGGAACAGAAAAGTCCTGTTCCATTTTTTCTATAATGCTTAATAAAAGAGTTATTATTGAGTGAAGTCTGGCCTATCATCGCCGATTTTTAGATCGGCGCACAGTGGGTGAGCCGCGTGCCTGGTAATATGCGTGAGCGCTCAGATGTTTACGACGGTTCACCGACGTGCGCCCGGTTGAAGATCAACGAATGGATTTCTTGCTCAGTGTCGGAGAAATGATTTTTTCCTCGATCGCATTTTATGGACAGATGAAGCCACCTTTACACCGAACGGTGTGTTCAATAGTTGCAATTTTTTAATATGGGCGGAAGAAAACCCGCACGCTGTTCGACAGCGTGCGTTTCAATATCAGTGGATAATAAACATATGGGCGGGAATAACAGCGAATCGAATCGTAAATAATAAATTTATTTAAATTAAGGAATTTTCTTTTGCAGCTTTAATAAATCACTTTCTCTCGGCGATTTTCAGATCGGTCCTTACTTCCTACCGCCACGCTTAAATGGAAAAATATACTTACATTTTTTTCAAAATGATTTACCAGCTCTGCTCGAGGATATTCCTTTTCGTCTAAGAACAGAACTCATTTACTAACAAGACGGGGCTCGTGCGCATTTTTCGCATGAAGTACGCGAATTTTTAAAAGCGTATTATCCAAATAGATGGATGGGTTGAGGTGGCCCAATCATTTGGCCGCCGCGGTCGCCAGATCTGAATGTGCTCGACTATTTTGTATGGGGTCATATTAAAAATTTAGTCGAGCACAGGCGTGATGGTACAGAAGTTGAAGCACGAGAAGTGATTCTTGCAGCTTTTAATACCATCACCCCGGAAATGGCGTATCGCGCAACACGTAATAATGTTCGAAAGGCCGAACTCTGTGTACGTGAAGGAGGAAAGCACTTCGAACAATTATTACATTAAATATGAGGGTGGATTAGACCTATTGGGGATACCACTTTAAAAAAAATGCGCCATGCTATCTACCGCAAGGTGGTATGCATAATAATATTTTCTATTTACGAGAATTTATTTTGCGACACTCGTATGTAAACGTTGTTATCCGCTTCTCTCGCCCCTCCTTTACTTCGCAATGTGCCTAGTAACCGCGATGCCGCGAGGGCTATCCTTTCTCGCAGCGCGCTAAATATTCGCGTGCATTAGCCGATCTTTTTAATTAATTTCTCAATAATTATTGTGAAAATCGCAAAATGGTACAGGATTTTTTTATTCAGCTTAATTCACTCTACTTGCACATTTCCGGTGGGGCAATTATTGGACACCCTGTATATATTAAACTGTTAACAGCAATGTGACAATGAAGATAATGAACGCAAACGTTTCTATTTCAGAATTATTCATCTTCAAATTAGTCTATCTTCAATAATATAAAATGTATAAAAGTTTTTAGGCCTTTGCATAAAATATGTAAATATATAAAATCTAACTAAAATGTAAGAAGAATAAAAATATTTTTTAATTTTTTAGAAATTTAAATACGCTAAAAAAACTCAAGTCAGCGAGATAAAAAAATTACTTTATTATAATTACTTAACTTTCTTTATGGGTGCTATATTCGAATAAATCAAACTCAGTATGGTCGGCAGCTCTTCTGGTATAATTAAACTTGTTGCACCTGTAAATTTTTTTTATATATTGATTCTTAGGTATAAACAAATATGAACAGAACATTCTGTGAAAATCAACGAAGTTAATATTACACGTGATTTTATCTTGATAATTGCTCAGCTAACTATAAGAAGAAACTTTAACTATAAGAAGATTACTTCTTTTATAATTTTTATTTTTATTTTGAATAAAGAATGTCACATATAAATCAAATGAATCACATTTACTTTCATAGAAAATGAGCAAAAGCAGTATCCGCATGACTACAGTTTTCACTATCGTTGTCATTGTTTTGAAAGAGAAATTCCTGCATATGTGCCAATCGTTTATGTGTTCAATCAATGCATGACTTAGTTTTCATGGATATTCTGTAATCGAACATAAACAAAAATTAATTCTGACATGATTGTTTGTTATATAAGATATTACTACTCTATTAGATTGCGTTAATTTTTATTGTTATTTATTACTGTAAAAAAGCAAAAAAACACGTTTTTTAAAATGTTATTTGCATAAGAATTTTGTAGACTAATATAATATCTTGACAACTCAATAAAGTTCACAGACAAATCAAATTACTGTTTTGATATTAAATTACAAATATAACAATCTATTTGTACGAATTATGCGACACACTAAAAATATTGTTAAAGATATTATTTATTATCACAAATTTGTATTTTCAAATTCAAACTGCAAATCATCACGGTTCTATTCACATGCGTAGTATTGCACTCGAGTATTTTATATTATTTCTACATTACTGTTCAATCCACTAACTGTTCCAAATTCAGTTAAAATTGCACGAAAGTAAAACTTAAAAACGAAATTATAATATATAATTGCGTGCAATGTTCAACATTTTCTTGAGAATGTACGTTCTCTTCTTAATTATTTGTTAATTTTCCATATAATAAGAAATAATGAATATCGTACACATGTTCGAGAGATAGTCTTTTTTCAAACAATATTATTGAATAATCATGTTAAACTGGCTAGATTAATTATAAAGTGAAGAAAAAACTCGCCACAATGAAAATCGACGCGATTCCATTCACACTTAGATGAAAGTGAAACGTAGAGAGAGTCGGTAGGAGATAACTCACCGCGATCAACGTTCTAGGATAAACTGAAATATTATTACGAAATGAATATGTCTTTGGTGCCAAACCAATGTGAGAAAGAGTGCTTATAGGAGTAGCACTTTTAAAGTGAAAGGAGAGTCAACGGATTGAGGTCATTCGCGGTTAAACCAAATGCCAATATCGACTCTCGGTAAACTCTCTCTTTTCTGCGCACGTTTTCTCTTCATCGCACGTCTGCTATGTTTGTAATGCGAATTGTATTGCATATTTTATTTGAATAAGATTGATGCAATCAATATGTCGCAGAATGGCCTCGTGTCCACTGATCTATGATCGACAAGTCAAGAAGTCATTTTACAATATATCATGCAAGTTGTACACGTTGAAAAGTCACTATTGAAAAATCGCACAGGCCAAACTTTATATTTAAATTTTATATATGTTTAGTCGGTTTAATATATTTAATAATAAAAAGGAAATTTACTCTTCAATATATTAAATAAATATGTATTTATAAATATTATAGTGTATACAATATATAATATAACACAATGATTTATATAGAAAATATAATTTTGACATAATAAAAATGCCGTTTTGTCTAAATAATTTTGACCTAATAATATTATCAGCTAAATTTCTGTAATAATCTTTAAATTTATATTATTTCTACCTTAAGCTTATTTTCCTAGATTTTCTTTGATTTTATTCTCTTTCCTTGCCCTTTCAATTTTCTTCATCCAGCTGATTCCTCCTCCCTCCCTTCTCTCCCAATAAGATTCATTCCTTATTCTTCCAAAAAATCTCACACAGGTAAAAAAAAATATGTTAAGTACATAAAAAAATATTCCAATTGCTAATCATAAAAAGATTGACAAAACAAGAACAGATATAAGATCAATATAATTAACGCCAAGTATAGTAAATTATATGCTATCAATTCATAAAATAGACATTAAATGAATTAGGTCTCTTTTAATTCCTGAAGCATCTTTTTACACAATGTATCGTTTAAAAGAAGGTTACGCAAATTCTAAGTCGCATAAACCATCTTTAGACCAAAGCATAATATGTAACTTGGCATGCCGTACTACCAGATCTCCTGCTTGTCTTTTTCGCAACATATCTTTTAGATCAGTTATATGTATATATTGCAAATAATATTGGAGAACATTCTTATCTTACATTTGCATTTGTCCAAAATTTTTTTGTAAAAATTCCATGTATTAAAACATAATATTGATTATTTTTTATATTTATTCTATCTTTCGTATTAAATGTTTGTTTATTTCTTTTCTTTTTATTATTACTCATAATTTCTCTTTGTTTATTATGTCAAACTTTAAATCACCGAAAATAATTGTTCTTCCTTGTTTGCTTATTTCTTTCTCTGTAGAGCGTAGTTTTATAAATAATATCCATCGTGTTTTAATCTTTCCTAAATTCTCTGTTTCCGTCTGGTAATATCTTGTCTTTATCTACATTATGTCTTAATCTTTTTTTTATTATCATAACATAGATTTTGTATGCGGTTTTGAAAAGTATTATATCGCGATAATTTGTGAAGTCTTGTCTTATCTTTGTTTTTTTTGTATATTGGCACAGTTACCTTTCTTCCAATTTTTCAGGAAGCCTTTCTCTCTCCAAATTCTCTGTATAATTTCTAGTAACCTATGTTTTGCATTATTCGTACAGTAAAAAATCAGGCTTTATTTATTTTACCTTAAAGAAAGGATCACATACTTTTTGAGAGTAGGTAGTATTGACTAAAACAAGAAAAAAAGTAAACATGATCCTAAAATAAATATCTACTGAGATATGAGCCATTGTTTATCATCACTATAGGAAGTACTTTCCATATTAAAAAGGCTTCCTTGTTGTTTTTGTTAACAAAAAATCATATCTGCCATTTTCCATGTAGAAAAATAAGTTTACATATATATATTTACTAATAAAACTACACACTCCAACAAAACTTTACTGCTCTCTATTTAACATAATTTATTACTAGAGTTATGTCTCTACTAACTGCAAAACTAGTAAATACTCTTTTGTTTACTGTTGCAGAGATAATGCAATCAATAAAAAAATGACAAATGACTCAAATAGGAAGATAATTTATATCTTCAAAAATATCAATTGTAGGACATATGTTTATATACTAGATTATTTTGATATGATCAAATCTATCGACTGTCAAACAAAATATGTGACCCTTTCTTTTAACAACTTATACAAGGTGAAACAGTAAAGGTGCTATAAGATAATATTTCTAAAACTGAACAAGATATATAATTTTTATTTTTCCAGCGACTGTTTGGAATGCCAAATGCCAACGTTCTCAGTAACTTTTCAAGTTATTCAGAGCCATGTCTTTGACAACATATGTCAAGGTTATTGAAATCTGCAGCCCTTATAACATTTTACGCCAAATATTGCAAGAAATCGATTTATGTAAACAAATTAGGATGATTCCATATAAAAAAATAAAAAAGACCTTGAAATAATCATGAGAGATCTTCATTCAAAATCAAACTAATGGCACTATCTTATGTTACCTCTCGAAGTCACTTTACAAAATACTTTTTTGTGAAAAGTGTAGGAAAAATATATTTAAATATGATAATCATGAAAAGGGCTAATTAAGAACTTGGCGCGGAACTCGATGCGCAAATGTATTGTTTTAAATTTTATTTATTGGACGATTCGGTCCTGGATTCTTCTTCAGCGTGGTAATTTACAATTACTAGGTGCGCAGAGTCTCGTGTCTACACGTCGAACGATTGTTTTTTGGTTTCCTGCGATGAATAATCATTTGGATGATTTAATGTTATAATTGTCTATCGATGTTGCGAACAAAGTACCGTTGGTCCGAGAGTTCGAGACACAACTCTTAATTAACTCTTTTCATGATTATTATACTTAGTTTTTAAGCTTTAAATTATAATTAAAAATATATTTAGATGGAGACAATAAAATAGCTCAATCTATATGCAATAAAAATGTTTTTTATTCAAAGAATTTTATATGATTATTTAATTTTTAGTGTAGAGATTGTTCGAGGATTATTTATTATTTTCCAACCTAAAAAAAATTTTTAAATTATGTTCTAAATTTAAATATAATTTTTCTCAACAAGATGAATTACTATGCTTTTAATTTAATTAATTAATACTAAAAGTGCTTTAACTTGTAAAACTTTGATATTGTACAAAAAAATTTTATTGATGAGATATTAATAATGTTTGAATTATAATAATATAATTATAGTAATTATATAATAATTGAAAAAAAGATTCATTTATAAACTAAACATCAAGAAATCAAATGAATAAGAAAACCATATTTTATATAAAGTTTAAATAGATCTTATTTTTATAAAATTATATGAAGTTTGAATATTTAATATTAAAAATTGAAAAGAGATAAATAAAAGGTTTTTTTGACATTTCTGCATGTTTTGATTTTTTTTGAAAAAAATTTGACTATATGTTGATTAAAAAGAATTAAACACACATTCAATGTTTCTACAATATTGTATACAAGTATAATTTTCTTCTACGTATATGCATATTTATCGATAGTCAGGTTTTACTGTAGAATATGTGCGTTTACTTATGTGTTATCGGCAATGTGGTTTCCTCGTACAATACCTATACACATAATATGTACATAATTCAATATGTACATAAGTTCAAACATAAAAGAAGTTGGTCACTTATAGCGGAGCCTGTATATGTATGTACATATGTATGTACGTAAATATTATGTATGCATGTATGTATGTATGCATGTATGTATGTATGCATGTATGTATGTATGCATGTATGTATGTATGCATGTATGTATGCATGTATGTATGCATGTATGTACAAACCTAACTATACACCTACCTATATACATACATACATACATACCTACATGCATACATACATACATCACACACACACACACAAACACACATACACACACACACACACACACACACACACACACACACACACACACACACACATACACACACACACATCATACACACATACACAGACACATACACGCACACATACGTACACATATACACACACATACACACATACACATACATACACACATACACATACATACATACATACATACATACATACATACGTACATACATACATACATACATACATACATACATACATGCATACATACATACATATATACATACATACATACGTACATACATACATATATACATACATACATACGTACATACATACATACATACATACATACGTACATACATATATACATATACACATAATATCTACGTACATACATATGTATATACATATACAGGTTCCGTTATAAGTGACCAACTTCTTTTATTTATATTAATATTATATATCTTTTGAACTAATTGTAAGAGAGAAAGAGAAATATCATAAATATATATAAAAAAATATCAAATATATATCAAATTAAGTAGCTCTAATTAGAATCTTTTGTAAGTAATAGCTGTTGCTCACAAAAATTATGTGTTAAAGAACGGAGAAATATGTATAATTTTTTTATAATAATATGAATTTTTTGATAGGAAAAAAGTTGTAGCACTATTCAAAGCAAATACAACAATGTATGATTATCTTCTTTTTGAACAGCGCTACAACTTTTATTATATCAAAATATTATTATAAACAAATTATGAATATTTCTTTGATATAAGTAGTTTTTGTAATTACTATCTTCACAACAGAGTTCTGTTTTTGTATCATTTAATTTAATATATTTGTTATGTCTTTTAATTTAAAAGATAACAGACCACTTTTGGTGGAATTATATCCCATACGGAATATTCTGTATATACAGGATGTTCGGCGTCAATCGCATCACCCGTCGTATGCAAGTAGAGCAGGTAAAAGTGAGAAGAAAAGTCCTGTACCATTTTTTTCTATAACGCTTAATAAGAGAGTTTATTATTGAATGAAGTCTGGCCTATCATCAATCTTTAATCGCACGTCGGCTAGTATGTTAGTATGTTTTTTGTCATTTTGTTTATATATATATATATATAAACAAAATGACAAAAAAATGATCTTCTACATTAGGAATCACGAACAAAATTAAAGTCACATAAAGTGTTTCAAGGTCACGATTACTATTTATGATCCTCTATTTAAAGAATCGTTTTCGAAGACACTTTTGACGAGGAACACAGGAAAAATAGTAAAAAAAATTTTTTGATACATTGTTTTCCAAGATATGCAAGTTTAAAGTTTTACAGTTTTAATGCTTTTTCCGTTATAAAATAAGGAAAAATAAAGTTTGTTTACGTTGCATTTGTGTAAAGCAGATGTGAAAAAGTGTCTGTTTACATTTCCAAGGACGAAATCTCTTGAGCTTTTTCACTTTCCATGCAAATCGAGCTTCAACTCATATCTTTGTATTGATAAATGTTGTTTATATAATTTTTTGATAAATATAAAGTGGAAAGTTGTAAAACCCATGTAGAATCTCATTTTGCATTAAAAAGTATATGCGTGGAGGCAGTATATGTTCCGCCCTCTCTACGGGGAAGGCTCCATTATCAAAAAATTAGACATATAGATTTGCGTTGAACCTCTCTTTGTGTGGAAAGTTGTAAACCCATGTGGAACCTCATTTCGCATTAAAAAGTATATGCGTGGAGGCAGTATGTTTTGCCGCCCCCCTCCTTCCTTCGGGAGAGCTACACTATCAAAAAATTACACACATAGGTTTGTATTGAACCTTGCTTTGCGTGGAAAGTGGAAAAACCCAAGAAGTTTTATCTCTGGAAATGTAAACAACCACTTTTTCCACGTCTGTTTTACACAAATACAACGTAAACAAACTTTATTTTTCCTTATTTTATAACAAAAAATTCATTAAAACTGTGAAATTTTAAAATTGCATATCTCGGAAACTATTAGTAAAAAATTTTTTTTACTATTTTTCCCGTGTTCCTCAAAAATGTCTTCAAAAACAACCCTTCAAATAGAGGGTCGTAGTTATCGTAATCATCCCGTTACAAGTGGTAATATTGGCACATAATTAGAATCGCTTTCTAAAAGACCTTGCTTTCTAAAGTTAATATTTTTTTATGTTAGTTACATGAAATGATATCATATGATACATTTTTAAATTTGTGTTGAAAAAATTAAATGTAACATATAATTAAAAAAATTTAATGCTATTTAAAAAAAATGATGATTTATATCTTGCAAATAAATAGTTATAACAAATTTAAGTTAATCTAACGCTTTGTTTTCAAACAATTTTGGTAATTATTTATATTAACGGATATCTCACCGATGACCTTGAACTTAACATATGTTGTGAAGTATATTATCCTGGGTAACTTTTTCTTAATAATTTAATTGGCAGTCTCTTATAATTTCTGAGATATTTAAAGTTAAATTTTGATTCAAAACAAAAATTTGGTTTAGTTTATACAACGTAACCCAAATTAAATTTTTTGTTTATATTAATAAATACTATATATATATATCTTTTAAACTAAATTTTCACTGATATATCAAGGATTTCAGGAAACACATATGTGTAATAAAATAAAAATGATTAGTTGAATTTATATAAAAATGTATGATTTAAATAATGAAGCATAATAATGAAATAATTTATATCTAGCAACGCAATATAGCGTCATGATAGTGTTGCGACACCATGTAATAAAAATCAAGGATACGACTGAGAGTCATTCCATAGACGTCGAGAAATTATCAAGTAGCTTATTCAATATTTGACGTATTTTACGTCAAACAAACTTTCAATTAATATATCCCAGGATCTAAAAAGAACCATAAACAAAAATTTAATGACACTTTTCTAATATTATGTCAAGAGCTTTTTATTACGATTAATCAAGATTGGTACAATAAATCCCAAGATATAATAATCGTATACCAGACTGACAATTTTCTCATTTTGTATTCTTCAGTCTTATGTATATACAACACACGCAAAGTAAATGTATTTCTCAAAGCGCATTCGCAACGCTCATTGTACAATAGGTTTATGTGATGATATATAACTGAATGTCGTACGCACCGTATACAATAAGTTTGTCCTTTAAGACCATAGAACTTATATACGTAGAGATGTCCTCTGACTTAAATTGTATCGTAATAATCGATTTAAGAGAGAAGATATTTCTATTCATGGTCTCTGCGCATGTGGCATGCATGTACATACAAACTCATGCATATGTACATACAAGTACATGTATGTGTATGTGTACGAATGTGTGGGTGCGTGCAAATGCATTTAAATTCAATTCTTTAACAAAACTGAATATTATACTTAATAATATTTATAATACTGAAATACTTATAAGATTTAAGATTGCACTTATATAAATTCACTTTAACAAAACTAAATATTACAAATAATATTGCATAAATATTATTAGTAAGGTAAACTGTAATTTATGTATGACAAAGATATGACAACGTTTTGATCCAACCTAATTAAATATATATTCAAACTTAAATAATTTAATTTATAAAATAAAAATTTTATTTATATAAAAAGTAACTTTTATCTTATATCTTAAAGAGATAATAACAAACAATTTTCACTTATTTATTTATTCGATTTTTCAACAATCAGTTCAATATCTGAGTTCCTTGTATTAAGATAGTATTAAAAATTAAATTAATAAGAAGTTATTATATTTTCAGTCTTATTAGTCACACTTTGCAAATTTTATATATGTAATTCTCATGATTAAAACGTAAATACAAAATAGATAGCGCATAGCGCAAAACGCACAGCTATAAGCAAAATTCAAAATAATTTGTATCGTGATGATAAGTATGGTCGAAATTACGTTGTAATTGAATTACTAGACACAAGATGCATTTTAAAGAACGTAATAGCTCTTTGATGATATATCCACTTATGTAATATAAAATATTATTTCTTATGTCAGCAATGTATGATTCAATAGATGCATATTGTGTACATACAGGCAGCATCATTATCAAATAAATTATTATTTTCGTATTTACTTTTTTATTAATAAAAGATCGGTTACATTTTCTTGTCTATTCAAATTCATATAAATTGATTCTATATAATTTTTATTAAGTGCAACACAATTTGCTGCAACAGGAGTGGAAATTGTTTTTTATTAAAATCAGTTTCATCGCATTGTAAAATTGTGTAACATTTGGATTATTATTAAAACCATGTCTGCTTTTAATACAAGAAAAACATAATTCTAGATGGTTTTGCTTAAGTTTTTTTATGTGCTACGGCCCTTGTAATGAAAGTTTTTTGTTTTCCTTTATGTAAAAAATGTTTATTTCTATCTTTTAATGTAAACAAATAATCTATTTTATTTGCAATAATTTTATTTTGTGAATATTGAAATATTATTTAAAGGTATAGGTTTTTTAAATCCTATTTTAAAAATGGAATACAAGAATTTATAAAAGAAAAGCCAAATAGCTTATCAATAATAGTAAAATTCGGTTATTGTTTTACAATCTTCAAATTCTTGTCTTTTTAAAAATTCCTAAAAATATTATCTTTCTAAAAAAAAGATACAAAAAAGCGCCAAGTGAAAAAGTCTCGCCATGTTAAAAAGTGTTGCACAAAAAACTATCATTTTTTTAATTAAAAAAATAACTCTATAAAATAAAGTTATTTAATTCTATACAAAACAGAGTTATTTTAATTAAACAAAATAAATGTTTTAATTTCTTAAAAAAATTAATATAAAAATTTCTGCCAACTGACAATCCAAATTATACTAAAAAATTAATTTTTTTTATGATTATTTAAATAGAAACATTTTAACCAATAATAATTCTGTTGTTCAAATTAATTGTTTAAATTTCCTACAAAAATATTGATATCAAAAAATTGCGCCAAATAAAAAAAATTTATGATATATAAAATTCTTTTTTATTATTTTTTAAATAAAAACATTTCACTAAAAAAACTTATATAAAATAGTTGTTTAATTAGTATTATTAATTTTCAAAAAACTAATATCAAAATTTATGATATATAAAATTTATTTTTTTTATTACTTTTTAAATAAAAACATTTTACTAAAAAAACTTATATAAAATAGTTGTTTAATTAGTATTATTAATTTTCAAAAAATTAATATCACAAAATTTTACCAACTAAATACAAATTTGTTATAAAATTTTTTTATTCTATTATTTTCAATATTAAGAAAAATTATATTTAATAAATTGCAATATAATTAAAATAGTAGAGCGTATAGATCTATTATTAAAATAATGTTATTTTATAATTAAGGTACAATTGTTATATACACACACATAATGCTTTGGGATATATTTAAATTATAAAAAACTAAATACAACTAAATACAAATTTGTTATAAAATTTTTTATTCTATTATTTTCAATATTAAGAAAAACTATATTTAATAAATTGCAATATAATTAGATACACTGTAGTTATTAATTTTGTGAACTTAGCAGCGCCAAGATTTTTAAATAAAATTTTTTTTATTTTTTAATTTTGTATTTTTTGATTTTTGAATTTTTAATTTTTGCATAAGTTTTTAATTTTTAATTTTTTGTTTAAATTTTTAATTTTTAATTTTTACATTAATTTGTACAATTTTGTTTTTTGTTTTATATTATGTTTTTTTATTAAACATTTCAGAATATATGGTTATTGAAATGTATATATATATATATATATATATATATATGTTTATTTTAAATCTCTTGTTACATAATTTTTTATAATTTAAATATATCCCAAAGCGTTTTTGTGTGTATATGACAATTGTACCTTAATTATAAAATAACATTATTTTAATAATAGATCTATACGCTCCACTACTTTAATTATATTGCAATTTATTAAATATAGTTTTTTTTAATATTGAAAATAATAGAACAAAAAAATTTTATATATCATAAATTTTTTTTATTCATTTGGCACAATTTTTTGATATCAATATTTTTAGGAAATTTAAATAATTCATTTGAACAACAATATTATTGGTTAAAATGTTTCTATTTAAATAATCATAAAAAAATTAATTTTTTAGTATAATTTGGATTGTCAGTTGGCAGAAATTTTCATATTTATTTTTTTTAAGAAATTGAAACATTTATTTTGTTTAATTAAAATAACTCTGTTTTGTATAGAATTAAATAACATTATTTTGTAGAGCTATTTTTTTAATTAAAAAAATGATAGTTTTTTGTGTTACACTTTTTTACATGGCCAGACTTTACTTGACCCTTTTTTTGTACCTTTTTTTTAGAAAGGTAATTTTTTTAGATTTAAGAATAGTTCGTATATATTGTACAATGTTTTTAAAAATTTTTTTCTTCTTAGATCAGATATATAATACTAAAAGCATGATTTTACTAGAAACAAAAAAAAAATAAAAAAGAAAATCAATTAATAAATTTGTACACACGCGATTAAAGTTGAAATTATATAAATAATACAATAACAATCTAATATAGTTTTTAATACATTTATTCGATAGTTTTATTATATATTTACACGAAAAGTGTCTTCTCTCTCATCTTTTACACTACATGTTCTAGGAATATTATATACAGGGTTTCCGGTGTCAATCGCATCACCCGTCGTATGCAAATAAAGCAGATAAAATTGAGAAGAAAAGTCATGTACCACTTTTTTTATAACTTAATAAGAGAGTTATTATTGAGTAAAGTCTGGTCAATCATCGCCGATCTTTAACCAGACGCACGTCAGTGCGCTGCACAGCTGAGCGCTCACGCACACATGCTAGGCGCGCGGCTCATTGACGTGCGTCCAGTTAAAGGTCGGCGCTGAATTGTTAGACTTCACTCGATAATAACTCTTTTATTAAACGTTATCGAAACAAATGATATAGGACTTTTCTTCTCAATTTTGTCTGCTCTCACCTGCACACGACGGGTGATGTGATTGACGCCGAACACCCTGTATATTAAAATTTATACATTATAGTATGCATAACATGTATACATATCTATGTACATAATAATATTTGACATGTCGATTTTTGACAAACGATGTATGTAATCGGTAGGTATATGGATTTTACAGATAGTTACCATCGGCCGCGAGCGACGCTAGCGTAAACTTGTGTCAAACATTGGAAAAGTACATTTTCTGGATGGAACGTTTCTTACATAAAAATTTTCATATTGAGACTTTGCATCGTAATATTTCCGTTTGTAAAACATGTAGAGAAATAAAGACACTTTATTCATATAATTCAAACTCAAGCTACCGATTAAGCTTAATAAGAATTCGATCCGGTCAGCGGTTATTGAGAACTGATAATCTGAGATATTTTCAACTGGCTGACTCGTGTATACACGGTGCGTCTCTGCTTCTCTCCGGACTTGGCACAAGACTACCGTGTCTCTTGATATTGTAGCATTTGCAACAGATGAACTAAATGTACGCGTAGCATATTTTACCTTTATTTTATTTTGTTGCCATTATGTAAAATAAACTAAGTTTGTTCTTCAATTTTAATGATGTTTTCTTTTGTAACTTATATAAATTCTCAATTAAATTCCATTCTATATCTATCCATCCTTATTATTTATTATTATTTTTGAATTGACAAGTGTATTTCGTGTAACCTTTAAAATATGACACGAAAATAGCATAAATGTAATCTCTATCTGGATGTTTAAAATAATTCTTAATATCACTAAATCTACTTGAAAATTGCAATTTAATTATATTTTTCTAATGTAAAAATATTTGTTTACTTGATTTTTCTAATGTAGAAATATTCGTTATCATATAACGCTTCAAATTTTTAAACTCGCTTTATTTGCTAAATTAATTGCCGTTTCTATTAATTTTGCCTGCGTAGTTGATATTATTTTATTTATTAAAAGTAACTAATAAGCCACTTCTACTTTCTTTTAAATTCAACTAGGATAAAAATCTCTGCATAATACTTTTGTTGTTATAGTATCAGATTCCTCTAAATTCTTCACCATAATCACAGTATATGTTTTATCACAGTAATATATATTTTTAAGATTTTACATTCCATATAACTTACTTACGAATAGTTATGCTATCAAATATTAAACTGCAATCATGATCTTCAAAACTTAACTTGCTTAATGCAAAGATTTAATACATTTGAAAATCTGGTTGTGGGTTAACTGACAATGTCCAATTTTTCATAGATGAAGGATGAGGTGAAATATACTTCTAAAATATGTAAAAATAAATAATATTTATACTCTTAATAATATATGTTTATTGCCAGAATTTCTATAATAAATAAATATAATCTTAATATATTATTAAGACAATACAATAGAAAGAATTTTAATAAATTCTTATAAAAAACATGACAATGATTACTGTTAGTATTATTATCATGCAAATATGGATAAACAAATATAATTTTTAAATAAAATATTAAATGTAGATATAATTTAGAAGAAGAAAGATTAACTGATTGACTAAGTAATAGTATGCTTCAGGAGAATAATAATACAATGTTAAAGCAAGATTTTTTATTACATCCGTATGTTATGGCCCTTCTTAAACCCTTAAGCCCTTCTTTTTTATTATTTATTAATTATTATTTATTAAAATTTTTAATACTGCAAAAGATAAACCATTAAAATATTTACATAGCAATTCTAGAAGATTCTTATTTATATTTACCTATAACATGCAACACACAAATATACACAAAGTGATGAAAGTATAGTTATGTAAAAGAACCAATAAAAAAACCCTTTTATAAGATGAAGCACACATTTCATGCATATGAATGTATCTTCTTTTTTAAATTTGTTAAAAGCTATTGTAGATAAATATATTATTTTAATATTTCTCCTACGGAGTATGCTAAAAAACGATTTTTACGGCGTGAATTTATTTTAGTAGATTGGTATTTTGGTTGGTGAATTCTTTATATATCGTAACTTTCAAGTTTGAACTATCACAAATTCTTTTTAATTTGCAGTTCATGTATTAATGAAAATATGTTACGCATAACTCTCCTGTTACAGCCATTTCTAAATCACATGTTTTCAGATTGATGTTACTGTTTAGATTATATATATTTAACTTCTTTTTTACATATCGATTATCGTATGCACATTTCCGATATTTTCATTATTTCACTATTTTCATTATCTTTGATATTAATACGTGAAACATCTCTATTTATTGTACTTTCTATCTAAAATGTGAATATTTGTAAAATTTTTTTCCTGAAATTTGTTATTTTGTCCACATTATTTACCTCATTTTCTTTATTTTTATTATTTATTTTTCTGATTTTGTATTGATTTTTTTTAGTAATTTTTATGGACGAAGGTAATATAGAAGATATTGGTATTGATTTTAAGTATGTCTTCTAAGTTCTGAGCCTCTGGACAAAATGAAAAAATGATCATTTGCAATAAAATGTTCATTATAGATTGTATTATTTATATTTACTGGAAGCATAATTTGTTTTATGTTACATATTTTTTATGTTACATAATATATAACTTTTATATTGTTTATCATTTCCATGTTATATTACTATAATAATTTAGTATTTACTAAGATAATAATTTAGTATTTATTAGGATAATAATAAAATCGTAATATCAATAAAATTGCAATTAATTAATAATTATAATTAACTAAATTAATTAGAAACTAATTTAATTTTAATATACATCAAACATTATAAATACACAATTATATATTATATTGATGTAAAATGATTGTGAGATAAATATTATGTCATACTGACGTAGCAATTTTTTTAGTGGAATCTTGAAATAATGCACCTCAAAATAGTAGACAGCATCCCTTCTATATATATTAAGCTACTCCCGAGTAGCAGTGGGGATAACGATTAAACTATGCAGTAACGTATAGATCTGTGAGCGTTGCCCTCTTTTGACCATATATTTAAAAAGACGTTTTCGTGTAACGCGGCTGTTACGGCCTTGAATTTGATAAGAGGGGAATATGTAGCGATCCAGGGTCCCATACAGTATACTATTTTGAGGTTCCACTATAAGTGTACTACAGGTGTATTACAGGTGTACTATACTATAGATTATAGATTCATTATAGGTCATTGGATTAGTTTTTACCTCAACTAATACAATGGGATGATAAAAACATATAATATTATTTTTTTTAATATAGACAACCTTGGAATCTCGAAAAATAAGACTTAAAAAAAGATTTTGCTTATCATAATATTATGCTTCCAAACGAATATCGTTTTTCTTTGAAATGTTTTAAATATCTCATTAAAAACAAATGAGATATATGCTCGAGTTAAATGAGATATCCTACACAAATATGCACACCGCATTCACACACAGGCACTGGATGTCTATGTTTGTGTGCGTGTTATTTTAGGAAACTATAAACCTATTTGGAAAAATTGCAGTGATTCTTATATAACTTTAGCTACCTTCTGTATTAAAAGACATACAGTGTTGTCTAGCGCTAAAACGCGCAACAACAGACAGGCAGGCCGTTCGTACTATCGTATATCTATACCCTAAGACGAGTTCAATCGCAAGTACTTTAGATTATTATATTTTAGTAATAATTAATTAATTTTATAATTAGTAGCTTGGATCTCAAATATATTATAGGAAAATGTTTTTATTTTTACTTTATGTGCTTTATAAAAAAAATTAAGATAACAATGTCAAATTCCAATATTTAGAAATATCTACATGGGCTATTTCATAAATAATGCACATAACGCTGCGAACTAAACAGTGCAATCTTACCGAAATTTTTAGACAGTTGTAGTAGAAACTGGAGGAAGCGATATGTAATCTAAACAACTTCTATAGTGCGTGTCATTGTGAATTGACGAGTGCTAGAAATGGCTTCTGCAGAGACGATTTTTTTCAACGAATTCGTCTATGCCTCAAAATACATAAAATTGATATGAGTTTGAAAGAATTTTTTGAAATCGCCTTTATATTGAAGATTTACCTATATACATATTTAAAATAAATACATATTACAATTTCATTATTACTGAAAAAAAGTAAAATTTAACACTTTAATAAACGGATTATTCATATAGATTTTTTTCTTCGGTTTATTCTTATTTATATCATTTGCCAAATTAACTGTAATTCACAATAATGAAATAAAAGTAATAATATACTATAAGTTGTTAATGTAAATATAACAATAAGTTATTGTAAAAAATATGCGGGTTTCATAATAATACCTGGTGATTGTAATTTTGACAAATTTTTTTATTGGCAACAAATTTTTACAATATGTATTGTGTGTTACTTTTATTAGTGTGTATATTATATTTTTTATTAATCAACAATTTTATAATTTTTTTAATAATAATATAATATTGTTATATTCTAGATTTACAATAAAATTTTGAAAAAGATGTATTTTATATGTACTTTTTATTATAAAATTTTCTTTATGTACTATACTCTTTCTTTCTCTTTCTCTTTCTCTCTCTCTCTTTCTCTCTCTCTTCCTTTTTTAAATATGTATGAAAAACTCAAAAGAGGTAAATAAAATATGAACAAACAAAAATTTTTTATTAAAATAAATTGATGATTGCTATAGAGAAAAATTGAGTAATTTATTACATTTCTGGTATTAAGAATGCAGATATAAGCCCCTGATTGAAGCCGCCAATGCATTACTCATCTATTCGCGAACTACCGGCAAGATAATCAGAAGCTTGCAGGGGGGATGCCGTTGTCATACATTTGTTTGCCAGGTCAGAAACGCGAACAGCTACGTATGAGAATGTAGTATACACGCTTACGAAGTAAAGTAGAACGTTAAATCAGTTAATCGGCTACGAGATCGAGAATAAATGCGAATTCGTATTTGTGAGTGCAAATTCAAAGCGCAATTTGTTAATCATTTTGGGTTACAATGTGATGGAATAAATAGCAGACCGATATTCGCAATGGGTGCGAAAGAGTAACTAATAATTGAATTCGGAATAATCGTTAACATTTTAATCGCACAAGTGACATTAATCGTGAGTCGAGAATTAGGATGAATTACCAGATTATTCGATACAAGAAAACCTAGAAATACTAATGTTATATATAGGATGTCTCACAACTTTGCAATACTTTAATAGTATGTTTTAAAGATAAAATAAAGTCAAAAAATTCTAATACAAAGATATCGAGACTGCAATAATTTTTTAGTTATGAGCAATAAAAATTTGTTAATGATATTGTATAGAACTTGTATGTTCAGATGCATAACTATACTTACACGTGTGCAGATCTATCATCTGTTATTGATTTTTGCAGCAATCAGCTAATATTAATGAGTTATAAATGTTATGCAAAATATAATAATAGTTTTTTCTTAAATAACAATTTAAATAGTTGATTAATTGTAATATTTAAGAAAAATTATAACACAAAAAAACTATTGTAGCTCGATATTTTGATATTAGAATTTTATATTCCATTTTACCTCTAGAATAAGCTATTAAAATATTGTATGAAGATTGTGAGACACCCTATGTATACATGCAAGGTTAACGATGCAATTCGCTACGTAAGGTTTGTAAGATTTCTTAAAAAGCAAATATGATAAATCTCGCGAATCCCCTTGTTAAATATTTCAAATATGCCGACATGCTAATAATAATCATCGAAATTATCATCTATGTATATATAATATGAAAAAGACAAAACGATCTGTGAACATTTATATTTATTTTTATATTAAGCATATATTTCAACACAGTTAGTCGTAGCTATATAGATGTTATCGCTTTTAATCCTCACATTGCGACTTTGTCTTTCCGTGTATTAAACTTATTATTTCTTCATATACATATTATCTTCATGACGCTGATCTACGCAGTAAGTCCGTGGTACTCAATCTATGATAATACAAAAAACTAACGCGCAATAATCACTTTATATTTATAAATGAAATTAAACTTATTTTGTGTCACATAATATTTAGCGTTTAGACAAATTTTAATATAAAAATTAATTATCAAGAAAATAATCTATATGTTTTCTTTTCTCAAAAACAACTAAAATATTTTCTTTTAATTAATGCCAAAATATGCTCGAATATTTTTAGATTGAAATTGTTCAATGGAAAAAAAACAAATAGCTATTCTAATAAGTTTTGATGGTGCTTCCTTATCGTTGCGCGTTATCATTTGTTTTGCTCACTTTTATTTAGACATAGCGGTGAATTATTGGTGACACAAGTGTTTCTTCTCCGCTGATGTATGTATGTTAATACGATTTATTTTTCACGTTATTACATCGGAAGAAACCACAATTGGCAGATGTGCGACAAAGGATATATAAGACACGTAGATCTTTGAATGTGAGTAACCGACTGTTTTCATTAACGGAGTCAAATGTTCCCGCTCTCTTACATAATATCAATTAATATTTTTTCAAGATATCGAAAAAATAATGTATGTGTGATTAAAAGTATATAAAAAATATTACTTTATTACAAAATAATTAAAATAAATGCAAGAAATATATGCATATTTCTATATTATATTATGCGAGTCCTCGCATAAGTAACTTTGATTATTAATTGCCATTATGTTTCTCGTCATATTGTTATTATGTGTTTATATGTGTGTGATACCATCAATATAAATAATTTCAAATTCAAATTTTAATGTATTCCAGTGAATGTTGTACGAAGAGTTTTTTGGCCCGTTGGGCCTGCTAATTGTAATTGTGATAGGAGTAGGAATCATCCTGATCGCATTGCTCCTATTCGCTTGTTTTCTCACGCCTGGTTGCATCGGTTATGAATATTTCAAGAAACAAAGTAAGATCATCAACTTTTTTACATTTCTTGCATATTAAATATATGTAATTAGTTATTTGAGAATAACCAATTTCCGCGTTTAAAAAGAGAATTAAAAATTAAAAATAAAAGTAAATTAATTTTGTTAGTTTTTATGCTATTAAGCGTAGTTGTAATGTTATTTTTAGTAAAAAGTACTTGACATCGATTTCTGTTCAATGTATCGATTTCAAGTCCTGTTTTTCAACCATGTAACGAATGTTATGTTTCTTTATATATATGCTTCATACATATGTAATATCACAAAATGATTATATTTTTTAAGTATCTCAGCAGCAAACATTTTAAATCACAGTATCATTTATTACATTTATATATTTAAAAATAAATATTCATTATAATTTTTTACAGCACTTGCTCATTTATAATTAAACAACTTTACAAAATATATATACAATAATTCTAAGATATGCGCAAATTACGCCTTTGCATAACATCGTATGACATATGTATAGATACTTGAATAAATGATGTTTCATGAGTTTGCTTCTTCCGTGGCATTATACATATAATTAAATACATCAATAAAATGCATAACAAAATGCACAAATAATCTTTCGATAATGTTGCGGGAAACGCTCAATTGTTGTTATATATCATCATTTCGAATTTCTAGATATATTTTCTACATAAAAAATGTTATACACTAAATATAGAGTATGCCGTGTTACGCAATTTAGCGATCACACATATATATATATATATATATATATATATATACAGGATGTCCCAAAAATATTCGACCAAATGTTAATAATACTATATTCTAAAGAAAATAAAAAATTGCTGCTAAAGATAGTCACTTTGAAAAGTTTTTGCAATTACATGTGTGAGTTATTTGATGCTAATTTATTTGGAATTATGTTAGGTTATGTGCTCACAAGTTTAAATTATTGTAACTAGTTAATAGTTAGTTTTCGAATTCAGGTTTATTAAACTTTTTTTATTTGTTTTAGTCACTAAAGTATAGTGTTAATGTTTGATCGAATGTTGTAGGGGCATCCTGTATATAACATTCATATCAATTCATGTCATTTATTGACAATTGCTTAGTACTTAATACTGTTTGTATATATTACTATCAGGCGCACTACTACCAGACGTACAGCTCACTGGCGTCCGGCTAAAGATCGGCGATGAATAGTTAGATTTTACTCAATAATAACCAGAGTTTACTCAATAATAACTCATTTATTAAGCATTATACAAAAAAATGATTCAAGACTTTTTGATTCAGTTTGACCCAATCTACCTCCACCTTTTGTTTGGTCATTACTTGTCAGATACCCTGTATAGGGTGTCTCAGCTAACTTGATCACTTTGAATATCTCATTTATTTTTAATGATAAAAAGAAATGGATTAGAATTATTTATTGTTAGAGGGTGAATACTGTCCCGTACAAAAAAAATTTTTTCAAGGTCACACTTTTTGAGATTTCAAGGTCATCAATATTTTTTTTAAATGGGACTAGATATTTTTTTTATTATGGCGTGATAACAGAAGTGAAGACTTTTTCAACGACTTATTACACAATGACTTTCACGTAACCTTGAGCATGGAAAATCAAAAAATTGAGCTAATGGTAATCCTTCCAATAAATGAGACTAATGTTAGTAAATAAATTTTTGATAAAAAAAATATCTAGTCCTATTCAAAAGATATCGATTACTTTAAAATCTCAAAAAGTGTGACCTTGAAAAAAATTTCTTTGTACGAGACAGTATTCGCTCCTTGACAACAATTAATTCTTGCCTATATTTCTTTCTATATTTTTTTCTTCATTAAAAATAAGCGAGATATTCAAGGTAGCCAAGTTAGCTAGGACATTATATATAATAG
>JBCEZW010048415.1:0-43001 GCA_039654385.1 Cataglyphis altisquamis | reverse complement strand
GGTATTGAGATTATCAACAGCACGGAAAATGATATGTCCGCCTCTGCCGCCGTTACCACCGTCAGGACCGCCAAATTCGATATACTTCTCGCGTCTGAATGCAACGACCCCATCTCCTCCATCGCCGGAGCGGACATAAATCTTTGCCTGATCAAGAAACTTCATGAGATGAGATGTCTTTTGTTTTGTAGAGAAGAAAAAACAAAACCTGCAAAAGCTAGAAAGAAGGGGATTCCCAAACTCTCAAGCTATATGCAGGTCGTGTCTTAAAGAAGCTTTAGAAGCGTCTTAAGCGTCGTAACCGTTAACGGAAACGAATACTTTGTCTTTAGCGCGCTTGTGGAAAGTTACTTTTCCGCTGGTTAGGGCGAATAGTGTGTGGTCACGACCGATACCGACGTTTTCACCTGCACCAATTTTTGTGCCGCGTTGACGGACAATGATGTTACCTGCGATGACTTCTTCGCCACCAAATTTTTTAATGCCTAGTCTTTGACCTGCACTGTCGCGTCCGTTGTTACTGGAACCGCCGGCTTTTTTATGTGCCATTTTATTTTTCCTTATCGATCTCTAAAGAAGCCCATGAGGGCGAATTAATTAAAGCTTAAACGCCCTTGATGTCTTTAACGCGCAATACAGTCACTTGTTGTTTGTGACCATTTTTACGGCGGCTGTTTTGACGACGACGTTTTTTGAAAACGATAACTTTTGGAAGTCTGTCTTGAGCGATAAGCTCAGCTGTGACTTCAACTTTAGCTAGAGTAGGGGTGCCGATTTGTACGGCTTTATCAGATCCTGCCATTAGGACTTCAGAAAAAGTTACTTTTCCGTCCTTAGGAACTTCGATCTTTTCAATTTTTAGAACT
Source organism: Cataglyphis altisquamis (assembly GCA_039654385.1). Lineage (NCBI taxonomy): Eukaryota > Metazoa > Arthropoda > Insecta > Hymenoptera > Formicidae > Cataglyphis > Cataglyphis altisquamis. The sequence continues at coordinate 42,135 of JBCEZW010048415.1, read as the reverse complement.
TGACCGGGTTCAACGCGGTATTGCTTACCACCGGTGCGAATGACTGCGAACATTCTAGATTTTCCTTTAAACTCAAAGCATCTGCCCCTGTCAGAGCGTGCTCTCTTTTTAATTATTATTTATTGAAGCCCTAATATACGCCAAAAACAGTTAAGGTGTTATAGGTTTTTCAAGGCGCAATCTATCATGTGTCGATGCTGGATGCAATGTTGCGTTTTAGTATTATTGTCTGCATATAGAAAGCTTAGCGACTCAGCGCTTAGCGCACTGTAGAACCTTAGTTGGAGAGGTGACAGAGTGGTCGAATGTGCCGCTCTCGAAAAGCGGTGTAGGTGCAAGCCTACCGTGGGTTCGAATCCCACCCTCTCCGCCACCTATTACAGAACATTAGTGAATATAGATGAAACTAAGCCTTGTTTTTAGGGGTTTAGTGGCTTTTTAGTGTGCAATGTTTTGAAATAAAATGACTTTAAACGAAATCAATATAGGGGTATCTTTGGGGGTATAAAAATACATAGTGGGGTATATTATGCTTTCTGACGTTGCAATTAAACGAGCTAAACCAAAAGAGAAGCCTTATAAACTTTTTGATTTTGGCGGTCTTTTTATACTCGTTAACCCCACCGGATCTAAACTATGGCGGTATAAATATCGCATAAATAAAAAAGAAAAATGCTTAGCCTTAGGTTCTTATCCATCAGTTACATTAGTTCAGGCTAGAGAGGGTAGAGACAAAGCAAAGGATCTTATTAGGGAAGGTGTGGATCCTTCTTTAAATAGAAAGCGTATTAAAGCAGAAGCTTCTAACCAAGAAAGAACCTTTAGGGGTGTTGCCGAAAATTGGCTAGAGCACAATCATCCTCTATGGACTGAAAAGCATTTCTTAGGTGTCAAAAAAAGCCTCGAGATGTGGGTTTATCCTTCTTTGGAGTCATTGCCTGTAGATCGAATTACTGCACCCTTAGTTTTATCAGTGCTTAGAAGAATTGAAGTTACAGGAGCAAAAGAGACTGCAAGGCGCATTAGGGCACGCATCTCTTCTATTTATTCGTTAGCTATCGCTTCTGGATTAGCTGAGAACGATCCTGCTCAAAATGTAGGTGCTGCGCTTAAACCTATTATTAAAGGCAAGCAACCAGCTATTACAGACCTGGACAGCCTAAAGAAGGTTATCAGAGACATTGATAACAGCACTTCTCATGTTCTAGTTGTCTTAGCTTTGCGCTTTATCGCTCTTACAGCAACTCGGTCTGGTGAGACTAGAGGGATGCGCTGGAGTGAATTACATGGTGATGAATGGCATATCCCAGAAGAGCGCATGAAAATGGATAGACCTCACATTGTGCCACTATCAAAGCAAGCTCTTGAACTGCTAGATGCAGTAAAGGTCATTTCTGGAGACAGAGAACTTGTATTCCCCTCAAGTCGCTACCGTTCACAGGAGCTTTCAGATAATTCTCTAAGCATCGTACTTAGAAGAGCTGGGTATGGAGGTAAGCATGTACCTCACGGCTTTAGAGCTGCGTTCTCTACCATTATGAACGAACGCTATCCAAGTGATCGTGCCATTATTGATATGATGTTAGCTCACAAAGATAAGAATAAGGTTGAAGCTGCTTATAATAGAGCAGAGCACCTTGATAGAAGAAAAGAACTGACACAGATATGGGCTGACCTTCTTATGGAAGGTTTACCATCTGCACCACAGTTCTTATCTCAGCGTTTAGGCGAAACAACTCGCAACTGATCTTCAATGCTCTCATAGTCTTCTAGGAACTGTGGAACATATATAAGGTCAGTATGAGACTTCAGCTCAGAGCTTAGCCCTGCTTGCTCTTGACGGCTATAGCTAATTGGCTGAGGACAAAGAGACTTATAAACCACTCTTTCTCCGCAAGAAGATAAGCATAGTAAAGGCAAAAGAATTAGTACTGAGAATGTACCCTTATCAAGACGGCTTTCCAAAGCTTCTTTTGTCTTAGGAGCATTAGCTGCCGCTTTATTCATGGCTTGAGAAGTTTCCAAGTCATGCTGTTGGTCTGCAATCTCTTTATCGGCATTATCTAGCTTTGCCGAGTTCTTTCCTGCTTTATAGGAGCGAATAGCAATAAAGGTTGCCGTCCCAGCTAAGACAGCAACCAATGCTAAAACACCATATAAGGTGCTGGACATATTAAGCAGCTTTCTTTTTGAAGACGTCTTCAAAGCTCTTAACTGACTTAAATCCTAAGTCTGCGGCTTGAAGTCCGAAATCTAGTCCAGAAAGAACATCGTTTACTTTATCTTGACCTTCATACTGTGCAGCGATTGGGAGTAGTACATCCAAAACTTTACCAGTTAAGCCACTGATCTCTTTGATAAGTTGCTTCTTCTCATCTGAGATGTCGTTTCCTAGAATGTCATCAATCAAAATATTTGCGTCGTTAATGACTTTGCTGCTTGAAATTGGAGCTGGTACTGGAGCTGTATCGTTTGCGGTGTCTAGTTGGGTATCCATAAGATCCTCTAATTTTTGAGTAATTTGAGTTTTAGGGGGCATATCACCCCTATCTAAAAAGGGCGTTTTTCGTCTTTCTGAGAGACGTGATGATGTCCTATTTGTTGCACTAAGATTGGAGCAATCGTTGAGAGTGCTTTACGTGCAATCGGCATGTCTTCCGGAACTAATGCTGTTAATCCAAGAGTAACTACAAGAGTGGCCGTTTCTATATCTAGAAAGCCGACGTAAATTCCTACTGCCCCAAGTAGCAGTAATAGAAATCCACTGATGGTTGTTCTCTGTTTGAGCCAACCTACAAGACTTGGCTTAGTGGGCGCAGTTGGAGCGTCCATTGGGTTTTCCTTTCATGCTACGGGCTTTAAGAATAAATCTTGCTCAGCTGTTCGACGTCGTACTTGGTTTGATAAGACGACTTCTTTACCCGTCTTTTCATCACGGCCATAAACCCAACGAGGAAGCTGATCTGCTGCTTCCTTGTACTTACCCATGTTTAGGAGGGAGAGAAGCGTTGACATCTTCAAGCGTCCGATACCCTCATTAAAGGTAAAGTCGCATAGTGCGGCTAATTGGTTAGCATTGAGAGGCTTTGTAACAACGCTAAGAACCTTGTGAGCGACTTCTGTCATTTGATGATCTAGAAGTACTAGAGCGTCTTCTTGTGATATTGGAGCTGTCAGTTGAGTAACTACCGCGCCATCTTGAAGGTATGTTGCTCCATATCCAATCGTCCACTTTCCACCAGTATCTTTGTATGGATGTGAGCGGAAACCTTCAAATTGCTTTGCTAGAGAACAGGCAAGAGTAATTGCGTCATCAGACATGGCGTTTTCCTTAGTGAGTTAGGTAATCAAACAAGGCTGAACCGATAGCAGCTCCAAGTGCAGCTCCAGTTCCAGAAATCCAAGTTTTAAGGCTGTTGAAGTTACGCATTGATTGAGCCAATGCGTCGATACGTTGAGTGATCAAATCTAATGTGTATTGAAGATGACCGTGCTTATCGTTTGCCTGGTCAATGCGACGATAAATATCGTCGAGGTGTTCTGCTAATTCTGAACGTGTGACCGGTTTGTCATCACGTGAGATTTTTATACGTCCCATAAATTCCCCAATAAAAAAGCCACCCGAAGGTGGCTTTAGTGGTTATATTTGAAAGTCTATGACCACCATGAAGATGATGGATCATTCATGTCTCCAGGAGGAGGATTTGGGATAGTTACCTCATCTTCCTCATTACCCGCTGAAGTGTCTTCTTTTGAGTTAATAATGTTGTATAGACTTTTACCGTATGCGATGGCTGCAGCACTTGGAAATTTTCCAATAGCGCACATAACCGTGCATTGAAGCGAATATGTGGAGAATTTTGTTTGAGCTTGGAACTTAATAGGAGCTTCAATGATTTCCCATTTTGAACCGTCAAAAGATAGAGTTTGTCCTGCTTCTGTTAGTTGAGGAGGTTTCTGTTCAGTATATCCCTCAGGAATTGCACCAAGCTCTTTAATTTCAAAAGATTGTGCAGTTTTTACGTCGTATACGACTTCTTTCCGATGGTCTTCTATCTGTTGCCATTTTCCATCATTAAAAACTCTTGCATATCCTTTTTGAATATTAGGAGGAGAAATTAAAGTGCAGTTTGCTGGAATACCAGCATGCAGAGAAACGTAAGCTGATGTTTGAGAAACCAATTCTCCTGTATCAGGCTTAAATGAATAGGCGGTAACCGTTCCTGCTGTAGTAGCAAAACCATCGCTATTTAAAATTGCTGTAGTCATGTTGTCTCCTATACCGCACGTACAATGAAGTTAAAGCTAATGTTTTTAGGACGGTTATCATCAGCTATCGGAACAGAATTTCCTGACTTGAAGTATATTGTTAACGGACCCTCATTTTTTTGGTCTCCAGCAGTATTATAAATATTTCCATAATATGACGGATTTCCCGTGTAAAAGCATCCATACCCTCTAGTTGGCATACCCGCAGTATATGACGTTTGTCCTACTGTATTATCTATCCTTCCTGTTATGTCTCTAATCGCATCTTCTTGCCAGCTTAGGAGGGTACGTCCTTTATCGTCATTAACGGCACTGGCATCAAATCCCCGAATAAAGTTCCCCCTTAAATCAGGCAGTTTTCCTGTTGTATAAACTTTAGCTAGCCAAAGAAACTTTGTCTTATCGAAATTCTGTCCTTGGCATAATAACCATCCTTTAGGAGGTTCTGGTAATGGCCAAGGTTTGATCGTTCCTACAGGATCTATTGAGTTTTTAAAACTTACCCAACTCGTCTGATCTTTATCAAGTGGATTGTCTAAATTGTCATCCTTTATGCTAACAAGAATGTCAGGGACACCATCGATAATGACCATGATTTGAGCTGTAGCAGGATAGCCTCCAATGGCTGTCGCAAATTCTTCACTCCATGCAGGTACTACTGACGCCTCTCTTCCACGTGCGGATGATGAAAGCATATTTAGAATGCCATTCATCTGATCGCCCCGTGGAGGAACTCCACCAGCGGCTAATGGCGTCATAGTCTCTTTCGGAAAACCTTTTTCTAATGACGCTCCACCGTCTGATGTATCTTTTGTCGGAATAGACGCAAGAGTTCCATCGTCAGGTTTTGTAGCCCAGACATCAGGAAATAACGGTTTTATATCTGATTGTTTCATAATTAGCTCTCATATCTAAAGTTGCATCGAATGCCGGCTGGGCGCAGAAAATTTCCTGCAAGAACAAGTAAAGTTAAATCTACGGATGAAGGCTTGAAGTCATAACAAATTGTCATGATCATATCTAAAGTTGCATCGAATGCCGGCTGTTCAAAAACGCCTTCGTTGAAAGGTTTAAACCCTTCTGCAAAGCCAAATTTATTACCGTCATCATCAACTTCGCTATCTACCCAAATATTCTTGTCTTTTGATCCAAACAAGATCATCAGAGCATTGTTGATGGATTTTATAGATCCATCAGAGATATTCGCAGCTGCCTTACATAAGATGAGCTTTCTGAAAGCGTTATCTGTAAGGTTATAGTTTTCAATTAATGATTTTCCGTCTTTAGAATAAAATCTTGCGTCATTAAATGGCGTTAGATCAATCTCTCCTGAAGTTACTGCTTCTTTAAATCCAAAGTACGCATCCGCTTTAGGAATACTCACAACCCGTGAAACATTTACAATTCTTCCCCAAACATCTAGTCCCCATCCAGACGCAGTTTTGATGTTCCAGACGCTTTCGTAGAATTGGTCTATTAACGCTTCGGGATCACAAGCCTTGTTGAACGCCTCAATGATAGTCAACAAGCGAGGAGAATTTGCGTACTGCGCTAAAATAGTTTGTGCAAGATTACGCATAGAAACCTCATTGAAGCGTTACAAGAACATCATTACTCGTGACTGAAGGTATTTGATTGATTGGAAGTGTGATCTCTGTAGAAGATTTACCTTGATAAATAAGCTCGATATTTAAAGGCTTTGACCAATCTCCTAGATTTCCAACTGCACACCACAGTGGACCAACAAATAAAGTTGCTCCAATACGCACTCTAAATTTTCCAGAACTTAATGTTTCAGAGATTGTCTTTGCGATAATCGTAGAAGCGTCATTAGGGATGTTAGGGTTATTCGCAAGCGTTACCTTAACTTGAATGCTGATAGGCTCTGATCTATCAAATTTAAATGTATAAGACGGTTTTGCTGTCGGAGAATATGCAGGGTTGTCATCGAAGACAGTTACGATTTGTTTTCCCATTGTAGGTATGCCTGGAGACTTCTTGATAAGAATGCCGTGGCCTATGTCTTTATCATCTCCACCAATTACAACCACATAGACTGTATGCGCTGGAATAGTTACTCCACCGATAACTTCTGCTCCGTTGCTTTGGTTATCAACAACATAAGCGTCTGTTACATTAGGTAATGATTGTAAATATCCTGCAAGAGCCCCATTAACTGATACAGCATTAGACATAACACTGTTCTTTCTGCGTTGCTCAAAATCAAGGCGTTGCTCTGCTTCGCTTCCTAGTGCCCCTGGCTCTTCATTGCTTAATGAAGCGATACCCAATCCGCCTTGATAGAGACTTAGTGTGTTTGAGCCACAAGGTATTGGTCCAAGCTTAATGTTCTGAACTTCTGCATCAATACTTGTAGTGTCGGCAGGAATGTTTAAATCGTTGATCAAAGCATAGACGTTTCCGCCCTGGTCCCATGCGATGTTAGTTCCAGCTTTGATTGTGATAGCATCTGAACTCGTAGGTACAATCGACACCTTCACAACCGTTGGCGTTGCAGGTCTACGTGTCATGAAGTAGATGCGTCCAATGGCATCTTGCATACGGCCAAAAGCTCTTGATGGATCAATTCCATTTAGGACGAGCAACATTTGAGCAAGGTAGTCACCGAGAATGGCTGCCTCACTCATGGCAATCTGACCTTGAGGAGTAGTGAGAGCTTTATTCTCTCCACCGCCTAAAGCTGCTGAAATATCGTCTTGAACGCCAGCAAGGATGTCTTGCTCTGCTGGTGCGACAAATCCTGCGCCTGTAAGAGAGGGAGCAGGGACAGATGATTGATAATCAGAAAGAGACATAATCTGTTACTCCATTCTCCATTGTTACGATAACGACACCAGTTATTTGACGTTTTTTGCGATCAGGTGGATTTGGTATGCACTGAGCACGAACCACTCCAGGAACTTTTTTAGCTTCTATCTCAGCCTTATTTGCAAAAGCAGCTAAGTCATATCCACCATCAAAGGCATTCTCTTCAAATAGTATGCCTAGGCTTGTGTCATAATAGACCTCGCCAAGCCACGCTCTTACAGCTGAAGCTACATCTTGCAGCGTTTGGTATGGATCTTCTGCTACAGCGATATTTCTATTGGCGTCTAAGATCAAATCCCAATGCGTTCTGTCTAAAAGAATAGTTTTCATTGAGGTTTGCCTGTGTTTCCACCACCAGACATAACGCCACCATGTGTATGGTTGGTTAGAGAGATGGCTTGTTTGTCAGAGTTAGACTTAATATCGCCTTTGGCTGTGATGTTTCCTTCGGTCTCGATGTCACAGTTCACAGTGACTTTCTTAGCTTCTAGCTCAATCGTCTCTTCTGCATGGATACGCCAGCCTTTATCAGTGGCGTAGATGTATCTCTTCGGAGTGTCAGCGATGAATGCTCCGAGGTAAACGCAGTCACTTAGATCGTGCATACGAAAAGAACCAGGTGCTGCAGGCTTCCGTGATTTTAATACGTTCTGATGGTCTCTGCTTGAGACGACAACAAAGCCAATATCATCTTCTTTAGGGTCTATAATTAAAGCTGATGCGCCGCCTTGAATACGAAGGTAAGGGACGTTCTTAATGATTGTTCGTTCTTTTGTGCGTCCTAAAGCGTCTTGCTGATGGACCATAGGCTGAACATCGACGTGACCAATCAGACTAACACCACCATGCACCTTTTTAACTTTAACCAGCATTTGATTGCCGTGCATTGAGGCGTGTTTTTTAATTACTTCCCAAACATCAGCCTCAAAGGTGGATGGTGTATTTACCTGCGTCCAAGAACTATTTCCCTGTGAACTGGACATTAGTTTCTCCTATAGAGCCACGGTAACACTCGATGTATGTATGCCAAGGACCACCAGATGTTTCTGATGAAATATCGTGAGTAATGAACTTTGGTATCCAAAGACCGTCCCAAGGTGCAGTTTGATTATTAACCAACTGTCCTTGTCCGTTTGTTCCAGTACCTTTATCAAAGTTCGTCCAACCTGCAGGAAGGTAATCAGACTTAATCTTGATAGGAACAAAGAAGCCTATATCGCTTCTGAACACACAAGCCACAAAGCAACCTGATGCGGTGTATTCAGGATAGCCAATCATTCCTGTTGCTTTTGAAATTAGAGGTGTATTTGCTTCACCTTTTCCTTGCCACTGGGGCCCCCAAATATGAAGAGAACCGGCGTCATTCATTCCACCTATAGAAGGCTGAAAATCAAAAGCTCCTCTAACGTTGCCAATGACTTTTCTAATCTGATCTAAGAATGAGCCATCAACATATTGATTTGTGAGCTTAATAGAGCCCCAACCGCCATGATCTACACAGCGACATCCATAGCGTGTACATAAATCTTGAATGAGCTTATTTGGAGCCCATGCGCCATCATAATGAACGTCAGCAGGTGTGCTTTGTGATATTGCGTTAATAACAGAGGCACTAACTCTGAACACTACATCAGGGGACGCTTTGTAGTCGGCATAAGCTTCTGTAATTGTCCCTGAAAAGACGGCAGGTAACTCTTCACCATAATTGCCAGCTTTAACGACAACCGTTGTCTGAGAAAGGTTGATAATAAGCGTCTTATCACCCTTATCACCAGTCGTGGTATACCCAGCAATGTATGAAAGCTTGTTCATATTCTGGAGCGTCATACCAGCAATGCTCATCTTTAGCTGCGTAGAGCCTTCCATGCCAACTTGTGTAATAGTTGCACGGATACGATGAGTTCCAGTGACTTCAAGCTTAGAGCTTGTGCCATCTGGATTTTTAATATGGAACTCAACTTCTATCTGCCTGCGCTTAAAGCTGTCTGCTTTAAATCCAACGGCAGTAGTCATTTTCTAATCTTCCAAGTATTCCAGAGTAAAACGTGTGCCTAATTCTGTGTAATCAGGATCTGATGTGCCTGCGTTATCTCGCCAAATGAAGTCACCTTTTATTGGACTTGTTGGGTCTAAGATAATCCTTGTACCTGTCTGGCATAGAACACCCAAAGCAACTGGCGTTGTATTCATCCACAAGTCTAAATAGAGACCTGTAGAGAGCTGTCTAATCCAGAAGGTGCATGGTTGACCATTAACAGACGTTGAAAACTTCTGAGACGGCGTTTGAGCAAGAGGAATGGTTGTTGTCATGACGTTTGTGCCTGTTTGTAACCACCATCAATTACAGCTGCACCAGATGGATTTACTGTATTCGTAAAACCTTTTGTGACAGAACTCCTTGCTTCTACGAGGTGAATATCAGCGATGATCATACTAACGCCTGAACGCACATGACGTTCTATGTTGTATGTCGTTACATTCATTCGCATGTAGTCGTATTCAGGTACACGGATGATGTAGAGGCTGGTACCACCTGCAATCTTATCTAGCGTCGCTAAGAAGTCAGCCTTAACACCGTGTGGATTAGAAAGGCCTGGTATTGAGAATGTGCTTGATAAGATACCAGTTTCGCTACCATCACAGATAAGGCGCATTGTACCTTGTCCTGGAAGACTTACTTTATCTGTAGAGATAAAAGCACCGTCTTCTTGAGGCGCAGAATTGATGTTGTAAGCTTTTTGGTAGCCTACCATCTCAATACTTGAAGCACCCAGAACACGTTGACCAGTTAGGCTATCAAAGATACCCCATCCTTTGCGTGCTCTTTGTACCTTCCAAGCTTCTAGTGCACTTCCAGCAAAACCAGAAGCAACTGCCTCTGCTGACTTAGCTGCACTCTTACCAAGAAGAGCTGGCACACCTTCACTTAGCGGAACATCAACGCTGTCTGCTAAAGGGATAGGAGGGAAGGACATGATTTGTTCCAATAAAAAAGCCCCGCTAGTGAGAGGCTTAAATGATTATTCTAATAATGAGAATAACTTATCTCGTATGATCAACACTTTTTCTTGATCGTCGTAATTTGGGTCATCTATTAGATCAATCAGATGAGCTGCCATTTGTTGCTGAGTGTAAATAGTAAGGCTAGAAACTACTTTTTCTATACCCCTCTCAAGAGGTTGTGAGAAATCTTCAAGTATCCTATCGCTTATATCTTCGATAGGAACAAGACCTAGCCCTTTAGTTATACTTTCAAGAAATTTATCAGCCCTCTCTTTTTCTTGATGTCTAGCTTCTTCTTCTGAAGGTTGAATTAACGCCATTTGACTTATTAGATATTGTGCTGTGCGCACGATCATATCAAAAGTTCCAGCTTCATGAAATTCTCCAGAAGTTCTCTTGTTCTTAAAGAGTGTCAATAAAATGCGCTCTGCATTCTCCATATCGACAGTTTTAAAAAACTTCTTTTTCAGGCATCTATTCCCAGCACCGTGCTGTCGAAATGCTCTCTCAAAAGTTTTAATTCTCTCTTCAGGAGCTTTCGACATTCCTATTTTTACTGAACAACCAAAATCAGAAATGTACAGATACCCTATATTGGGATTTAGAAATTGATATCCAGAAAGTAGTTTCTTGATCTTATGCTTTTGGATCTGGTTCATCACGCTGCCTTTCCGATAGAAGGTGAAGCGCAAGATCTGATGATTTCGTAATTTTCTTCTAAGTCATCAGTGATCTCAAAAATCTTCTCTGACATCCATCTTGCTACTGCTTGAATAGGTGATGCACCGTCATCAGCAACAAGCTTAAGGTTCTCAGCGATCATCATCAGTTCGTTAATGTGATCTACAGATTTGTGACTATTTGTGGTAAAAGCATGATTAGCCATTGCGAAAGTTCCTTTTTCGTTATCGGTTAGGAGAGAGAGGAAGTTAGGGCTTTCTCTCTTTCTTCATTTAATGTATAACATAAATATGAATAAATCAATAAGTGTTATACATAAAATTAAAAAGAAGGCTGGACGCCCCGCCACAGGGAAAACTCCAGCTTATGCTTTACGTATCGAAAAATCATTATTGGACGAAGTAGATAACTGGGCAAAGGCTAGAAATCTTTCGAGATCTGAAGCGATACGTACCATCCTAAAAAATTCGTTCGAAGAGGATAAGGGTGAATGAAGATACTAATGGTCTCGCCTAAGGGCGAACGCTACATGCTTAAACAAGGTTTAAGCTGGACGCTGTTTTTCTTTGGTTTTTATGGTGTACCATTCATTTATAGAAAAATGTATCTACAAGGCTACTTAATGCTTTTATCACAAATCATACTATGTGTTATCACCGTAATTCTTCAGACATCACTCAACATTTCTGAAGAAGGTAAGAATGCGATTATGATTTTAATTACAGCTCCATATTCAGGCTTTTGCTTTTATATGCTCTTTAAAGGCAATAAATGGACTTATGACTATTTAGTTTCACAAGGGTGGGAAGAAAAAGGATTGATACCTTAATTTACATCTGCCCACCTGCCCCGTGTAGCCTGTTACTTTTAATATGACGCTGAAATTCTCGAGCATGGTTTAGAGGATCATTCGTTGGAGTATTGATCACGACTTTGCCTATGTGGACGCTGTTATCTGGTGCACTATTGTTAAACGCTTTGTCTGCTACGTCCTTAAAAGCCATAGCCTTTCTCCATCGCAAATCTAGCTCTTTATAAGGATTTTTAGGGTTTTCGTATCCTATAAGAGCAGAAACAGCATCTCGCTCATTTGTGGCGTTGTGCAAATTGCGTGCCCATCCTGTAGTCTTTAGCTCGTGATCTGCCCATTCTAACTGCTGTAGAACAGTCGCATCTTTTAAATCTTTGCCACCAGACCACTTTTTATAATCAGCCTGACGAGCAGGTCTCCATTGAAATAGTCCAAAAGCGTCTTCATCTGGATTAAGTCGCTTTGGGTTAAAGCTGCTTTCTTGACTGATATTCCCTAGGATAGCTGCAATCTGTTCTCTGCTATATCCCTTCTTCTTAAAAAACAAAGCGGTTTGATCTGCAACGCTTAAGCGCATTGGTCCTAATGATTTAGGATTAACAGTGTCATTCTTACCTAAAGTCTTAGGCCACATTATATAGGCAGCTTCTGCAGCAAAAGCAGATGCTGATAAAGCAGCACTTTCCGCTATAGGAGCTATTGCTCTCGTGGACGCCCCATATAAACTTTTAAATATTTTTAACCCGCCAATAAAAGCCAAGGCATTGGCAATTACCAATAATCCATTTCCAATAGCACCAGGGTTTGCTTGCTCGATAGCAGTTAGCCCTTTAATGAATGGATCGAGTTCTTTTTGTAGTCCACTAACCACGTCGTATAATATTTTTTGATTAGTGCCACTAAGCTCTGTCCAGTCATACTTAAACTCTCTACTCGTCTGGATCTGTTCATTAGTAGGACCAAACTTAGAGAACTGCCTTAGAGCCTCAGCAAAACGTGGATCTGCAAGCGCAGCCCAAGTAGCCTCACTACCACCAAGCATCTTATTGATTTGTAGTTGTGTCTCAGCAGGCCTGCTTTGATAAATCGAGCTGTTGTGGATTTGCTCGAAAACATCCTTACGAAGACGGCCGTTAGCGTCTGTGAAGTTTACTTGCCCATTAAATAGAGAAGTAGAGAGCGCACCTAATTCAGCACGCCCCTCAACAGATGTTGTCATCTGTCTTAGATGACTGAGCATACCTTGGATTTCGTTACCCTTACCGCCATTAGCGATAGAGAGAAAGCTATATCCAGTTAGCTTGCTTGCAGGCAAGTCTAGCGTTTTGGATAAGTTACCAAGAGCCACATTGGCATCTGTTGTGTCTTTGATGAGTGCTTTGATCGCACGACCACCAGTAAAGAGAGCCAAAGCACCAGCAGCTTCACGTCTAAAGTTAGCGAAAGCTTCAGCACCTTTCTGACCGCTTTCAGCAAGAGCCTTTCCGCTTTTTGCTGAAACATCAGTGTTCTTTTCTACTGCATCAGTGGTTTTTTGAACTTCCTTCTGGATTGTGACTAACCCACGCTTTACCCCGCCATCTTGCAATGCAAAACGAATTAAGAAGGTTTCAAGTAGGTTTGCCACTGAAGGTTATCCGTTGAATTGAGTTACTAAGTACGCTTCCCACATGAGCAACATATCTTCACTGTCATAGACTGTTTGCAGTTCGTGAAGAGTTGCCGTGCCAGAGCCAATTAAATCTGCCAAATGTTGTGACAGGTTTACTGGTTTTGCTCGTTTTCTTGGTTTGGCATCAGGGCCGTCGCTAGAGGGGAAATTAGGTAAGCGGCGGCCTTCAAGAAATCCACATGAAGCTCAAATGCTTTTGCGTAGAGCTTTTGTAGAGTTTCTGGATCTTGCAGATCTGCTTCCATGAGCGCACGAGGTTCAACACCTGGCTGACTACCTTCTGGACGAACCTTTACACATGCCAACAAGTCAGCGAATGACTTATCAGCAATGCTATCTTCAAGCTCACCATAAACAGCCATTGAGACACCAGCTAAACCTGTGATGCCCATATCCATAGACTTATCATCTAGTTTAGCTCCAGCACGTGCTAGACCTTTAATAAGATGACGAGCCCATTTATCCGCTGCAAAAGCACTCATGCGCTTAATGACATAAGTGTTTCCTGCGTCTGGACCGCTTTCAGGTTTAAAGTCGATTGTCTTCATGGTGAGCTCCTAAAGATTAAATGCCAGCTGGTAGAACTTCTTCCCAACGGATGTGAACAGGACGGTCTTCTAGAATACGTCCACCTGATGGTGTTGGTTTGTATCCAACCAATCCACCTGCTGTGAATGTGAACTTACGTCCCAGACCTTTAAGAGTTAGCTCTCCGTTGATCTTGTATGGCTGACGTGCTTGCTTCATTGCTGTTGCAAGGGTGTCAAAGATGATTAGAGAAGGAGAGTTAGCTGAGAACACTAGACGCTGGTCGATTGGATTAGGAACAAAGCCCATATTCAATTTGCCATCGACTGACATTCTTGTTTCCAAGAGTTCTTGATCTTCTGTTTCCCACGCACGGTCGGAAGCCCAGTTTTCAAGAGTGATAGGAGCGTTGAAAAGTCCTTTTACTGTAATAATGAATACAGCATCTGCTGATGTAATGAATGACATAATTAGATGACCTCAATGCTTCCCATGTTGATTGTTTGAATGCTTTGGCCGTCTGTGTACCAGAAGCGAGATGAAGGTGACTTACGTGCTGCACGAACATCACTTGGAGCTGTTGAAGCATTTGGTTGGTAATACCAGCCACGTGTTTTCACAACATCACTAATGGTTAGGCCTGCTTGTGTATCAATCTCTAATGACTGTTCATCAGAAATGTTCACACCTGCACGGATTGCGCCAAAGTTTAAGCCTTGGTTTATGACATCCTGAACTGCTGCAGACATGAGAGCATCACCACGAACGGTGTATGGAATTTGTCCAACGGTAATAAGCAGTTGAAGAAGTGCTGCTTGGAATGAAGCATTTAGCCAGATTTGGTTGATGTAGCTGTCAGACCACAAGAACTCACCTGATACTGCACCTTGGCGGTAAACCTGCCAGCGACCTAAGCCGTTCGCAAAAGCACCCATATAGGTGTAACCATTGCCTTCAAGAGCGTCTGCTTGCGCTGGTGTAATGACAACTGGAGATACTTCAGGATTTCTACGATCAGCTAAGGTGTAACGGCCATTAACTGCATCAAAATCAAGAGAAGCCATCCAGCCTAAGCAACCTGCAGCAGAAACAGCTGCACTTTCTGGATCTTGGCCATAAACAGGCGTTGTGCCATCAATGCTTTGCTCTACAAGCCATGCACCGAATGAAGAACCGCCATTTAGAACTAAAGCTTGGTCGTCTGTATCGAATGGGACGTACCAATAACGGTCCGTTGATTGATCAACCCACTTTGCTAATGCTTTCATGTCATCAGCTGAAAGAGGGAATGATGAACTAAAACCTGCGAAGTCTTGAGTTAAACCAACAAGGGTATCCATGATGGTTGTGTAATCATTACCAGCAGATGCGTCAGTCATGCCGCTTAGGTCGAAAGTCGCTTTGGTGTCTTGTGCGACAACATCTGCGGTTGCATCACAAGTGAAAGAGATAGTTGTTGCACCTTTTGCAGTATCAACGCTCTTAACTACGATGTTTGAAACACCATCAATGACAACATTTGCAGCTTGAGTTTTAGCTACATCTGCATTGCTTGGGATCATGCCATCATCAATAGCGATAACGCCTGATGTTGCACCCTTTGCCATTTGTGCGCTTAGTGATCCCGTAGCAGATGCCTTAGACCAAGGTTGAGCTTTTGTTGGAGCTGCAACACCATAAAAATATAGCTTTGAAGGAACTTTAGATGTGCCAGTAAAGCCTTTGAAGTAAGCACCAGCCATTTTAGCTTCAACGCTGGTTGGCGTTAGTTCTGTAGCTACATCTTTAGCTGATGTGTATTCTTTAAGCGTACCAGCTGGGATAGCTGGGTTTTCGGTCAAGATAAGACCGTTCATAAATTCTACACCAACCGCTGGCCCAAGCGCAGACGGAATGATGGAAACTAAGCGACTTACAGGAAGTGTTCCTTGTAGGTTTGCCATCTATTTGTTCTCCGGTTTTAAGGCATCAGCTTCAATAAGCTCAGGCCCATTAAGTTCAATTGCGCTTTGCGCAGGTTTGTTAATTGATGTGATAACGTCTGCCATTAGATCTAATGACCAGGTGTCGTCGTACTGCTTTTCGCCTGTAACGAACGAGCCTTGCCTTGGATCTGTCGCATAAGTCGGTCTTAGCTCAGCGATACTTCCTTTGAAGTGCCATACCGCATCGTAGTCACGCCAAGATGTGTTGAGATGAACGACAGCATCACCAGCACCTTTCCCAAAAAGCGTAACCTGTATACCCATCAATAAAGGTTGGGTAATGGTTACAGTCTGGTCAGAGTTGTATATGTGCTTGTTAGTTGCGTATCTTTTGCGTGTGATGATCTGCATCACAGCAGTTGGATTGAGAGGTAAAGGCGTTCTGTTTTGTTGACCTGCTAGAACCTGCCATCCGCTAGGAAGTGCAGTAAGAAGCCAATCACCAAGAGCTTTTAGAATTTCACTCTCAGATGGCCTTAACTCAAATCCAGTATTACTTAGTCTTGGCTTGGAGACGTTGGAGGAATTTGACGTGTCACTAGAAGCTTGCACCAATCACTTTCTCCCCATTCTTCTAATACTTGTGTCACCAGCCATTCAGAACCTTCAAACACAAGCACATCACCGCCAAGCTGTAGAGGGCGGTTGAGAGCATGTTTAACGCCTCGTACATAAACTGCACGCGGGTCTGTTTGTTGGTTGATGTTTTGGATCTGTGCTAGGTCGCTCGTGCTTAAAGCTTGAACATCTATTTGAACCTCAGCCTCAATGTACTTAGGACGTGTTGTGTAGTCGTCTAAGGTTTCATACCCATCGGAAGCTTTTAAGATTGCAGTACGCATAGGGTTAATATTATCTAGGCAATCATCAGCTATTCCGAATAGGTCAATCATTCTTATCACTCACTCTGTAATCAACACTCTTAAGCATAGTGTCTGTATGGATAAGAGGATCATCAAAGCCCTTTTGTCTGATAGTGCTAGGAGCGTTGGCAGGTGTATCAAGGTTGATAATCTCTTCTTGTATCTCACCTACAATACCTTGACCCATTGTATCTAAGGCTTGGTCTATATCGCCACCATTATTTTCTAGGATGCGCTTTAGATTTCCGCCCCATTTATCTGAATGGTCGG
This sequence comes from Cataglyphis altisquamis, assembly GCA_039654385.1. Classification (NCBI taxonomy): domain Eukaryota; kingdom Metazoa; phylum Arthropoda; class Insecta; order Hymenoptera; family Formicidae; genus Cataglyphis; species Cataglyphis altisquamis. The sequence goes on along the minus strand of JBCEZW010048415.1, from coordinate 25,224 downwards.
CAATGGTTTTACGCATAAAAGGACGTGCAGGAGAGTTTGCTGTCCCGAACTCGTTATACATTGCAACTGCTGCAACTGGAGTCCCATCTGGATAGGTAGCGTTCTCCAAGAAGCCAACATCAAGCACTTTACCGTCTTTGACAGTCTTACTTATCTTATCGATGAATTGAGATAGCTTTTTGCCACCAGACACTGAAGCTTTTACTCTCATGGCCATATCTTTGCTGGATGTGGTCTTCCTACAACCATTCTCATACGACGATATTTAAGTGTCGCCTGTACGAAAGCAGCACCAAATCGTGATTGCGTGTACCACCAAGCTGAACCTGGTATGCCTGCACCGTCAGCTGATGCGCTAACTGAACCACGTGATGCGCTAGAAATACGCCCAACCATGCCACCATTGCCTGAACCTTTGGTACCGTTACCGGCGTTCAGATCTAGGTAAGCAATATGAGCTGTTAATAAATAAAGGAGCTGTTTACGCTCTTTTAAATCCATGACAATGCTTGCAGGGGTATTGTTCAGATAGAGACAAGCAGTATCAAAGTTTTCCTGACCTTGCTCTTCTGCCATGCCTGAGGCAAGGGAAGGGTAGCGTTTAGACCACTCTTCCCAATCAAATATGACAACTCCCACAGGAGCAGGAGCTGTTTCTGTGGAGTTTGTCATTTCAATCCTACTTACTTCTCAAGCTTTGTTGTGCCTTCGATTGGTTTCTTGGCATCAAGTCCTTCTAAGCCTGTGCTTTCTTTTGCGAAATCACCAAGCTTAGAAACCGCACTGTTTTCTTTCATTTCTGCGAAAACAAGGTGCTTTGTTACAAGTTCACCGCCTTTGTTTTGCTCTAACCAAGCATCCCAAAAGTCTTTCTCGACTGGAGTACGTCCGCCCATTCCTAAAAGATTAAAGTCACGTTTATGGAAACGTGGATCTTTATTCATTCCGTTAAGAACGGCTTTCTTAGAAGAAATAACAGCAGCTGATGCCTTACCGGCCTTTACAGCTTCTCTCAAAGATTGAGTGTCGTGAAGCTCTAGCTTAATGCCATTTGGAAGACGGCAGATGACTGTAACAAATTCGGACATTGATTAAACTCCAACCATAGTTGCAACTGCGACAGGATAGAAAACGATTGTTCCCCATGTGCCTTGAGATTTCTTCTGACGAACGTTTGAAGAATAACGTTCAACAGTATGTGCACGCATTTTTTCGGTAAATGCGGTTGTCATAGTACGTTGACCGTCGATTTCGTCCTTGAAGAGTTGGACTTGAGTGATCTTTGACATGCCACCAGAAAGCATTGCACCTGCTTCAGGTAGTGTCTCAATCTTCATGTTAGGGAAGTTCTCTTTAAGAACATCACGAACTTTAAGATTGTATTGGTTGACGTATGTCAATGCGACTTGGCGTTCTGTTGGAACAACAAGTGTCATTTCGTCATCCATGGTGAGATTACCACCAAGATTGTCGCTCAACTCTTGGAAGAGTTTTTGGACGTCGTTGATGATTTGCTCACTGTCCTTGGTGTCATTCCAAGTGTTACCTGCTGCAGGTTTGCCGTCTTTACCAAATTTTGGAAGAGGTTGAATTGCTGGTGGTAGGTTTGGATCGTTCAATGCGCCGTAAAGCTCTAGGCCAGCAATACCGAATAGGTTGATGCGGTTTTGTGCTTTGTTAAGAACAGAGATTGAAGCCAAGTTCTTTTGGTTAACCCAATCAAGTTTGGCTGCACCCATGCGTTCAACTTCACGTTCACCCCATTTTGTCCATGTTTGGTAATGGTATGATTGGCGTTGTACCCAGTTAGCGTTTGGATCAGAAGTTCCATCTTGTGAGTAGTCACCATAAGATGAGACTGTGCCTGATAGTTCGACGAATGGGAACTGGGCTGTATCAGTAATCCATGAGCCTTTTTGTGCTTGGCCATAAATCTGTTCAGCCTTGATTGGCGTGATGATTGCTTTGGTAACCTTTGGATCCGTCCATGTATTGAACATAGCAGGAATACCAGAGTTTGGAGCTGTGACTGATGGATATGATGGAACTGCAGCATCGCTCGCTAGAGCAATGTCACGCATACCAACAACACCGAAGTCACGTTGTAGATCACGAGCTGTGATTGTCATGGTTATGTCCTTTATTTAGATGCTGCAGTTACAGTTAGGGTTGCAGTGCCAGTTTGACCGCCCTTTGTGCCAGTGATGACAGCAGAGCCAGCTTTAACAGCAGTGATTGTTGAACCGCTTACGCTTGCGACGCTTTCATCGCTAGAAGTGTAGCTATCTGCACCACTTGCAGTTGATGTTTCGCCAACTTTGATTGAAGCAGGCGTTAGAGTAACGGTTACTTCTGGTTTTGGAGCAGGAGTAGCGTCAGACATTGGAAACATTGGACCAGTCATAATCATAACTGTGCCAGCAGATGCACCTTTAGATACGACCCAACCAGTGTCAGCTGTACCTTCTGGAGCTGATCCTTTAGGTGCTGTAGAGATAGAACCGTCTTTAAGGTCAGCGTAAACAGCGTGTCCACGAACAGCGTCTGTTTTAGAGATTGCGAAGTAGTCTCCGCCTTCTTCCAATGTGACTTCCTTACCTTGAGGAATATCCATTGTTGCTTCTTGGAGGTATTGGGTGGTTAGACCTTGTTGGTTGCGGAATACGAAACCAGCTGGCTTACCTGAACCAGAGTTAATGACAGTTTCTCCGCTGTCATCTGATGGGTCATACCAAGCAAAAGCAGCGATTTTTAGACCACCTTTACCAGCACGAAGACCATCAATAGGAGAGATTGCTGAGCGCATTGGGTTAGCTGATGCAATTTCACCAGGAAAACCTTCAGGCCAGTTGTAATTTACGTTCTTTTGGAAAGACATTGTTTCTTATTCCTTAGAGTTTTTGTGGAGCTGTGTAGCCTTTGGAAGCACTATCAGCAGCAATCTTGAAAGGACGTGGTGCGATCTTCTCTACTTGCTGTTTAGCTAGAGAGCGAAGACCTGCTAGGTTGACGCCTTTGGTATCCATGCCTAAGTGACCTAGAGCGTAACGATAAACGTCTGCTGCAGATGCCATAGGTTTGACTTCACCAACTAATGGCATGACATCACGACGTGCTGTATCCATAGCCATCAAGCGCATTTCTTGAGCTTTTAGTGCGCTGTCGATTGCAAGTTTCATCTTGCGGTCTTGAGCTGGAGTATCGCCACTAGCAGCATCATCACCTTTGCGTGTTGCACGCTCTACGATTTCTTCTGGATAGCCCAGTTTACGTAGATTTTCTTTAACGGTTTCAGCTTTGTCGGTTTTTTTGAACATAGCTTCAGCGATTGCTTTAGCTGTTTCATATTCGTCTTCATCGCCAGTGATGTCGTCATCATCATCGTCGCCGTCGTTAGGCTCTTCTGATGGTGGTACGCCGTCGTTAGGCTCTGTGACTGCATCGTCGTCATCGCCAGTTACGTCTTCACACATTGCCGCACATTTTGCCATTGCAGCTTCGAGAGCTTCGCCTTCGAGACCTTGAGCCTCTAGGAACTCACGAAATTCCTTCATTTTTTCATCCATGTTGTCATCCTCGGTAGGTAGTGGGTTTTGCTGGCCTTGTTTCATAGCGTTTCCAGTTGCGACCATCTTGCTTGCTAGGTCACGTAACTGGTCGTCTGAAAGGTCAGGACAGAAATTACGAAGTTCTTGAACAAGGCCGATCATTCCTTCGTTGTTCTGATTGTCGTCATCCATCACTGTTGGTTTAGTCATAGATTGTTTCCTTAGAGTTATTGGTTTTCCGTCCTGGACTAATACGTCAGAACCTGCTCGTCCTTCATCGACGAGGGCTAGATGGTTTCCTCGGATATTCCGCATCACACCATCGTAACGCTCCCCATCAACAACACCTGGCGTCATGTCAGGGTCGTAGTGGTAAGCGCATGAAAGCTCCCTTTGAGAACCATCATTGATTGCGTTAATTGCGTCTTGGTCCCAAATCGTCATTGAGTTCGTGAGATATGGAGCTTCGAACTTGGCATCACGCCCCATTGCGCCAACTGTCTGTTCCTTTTGAGGATTGGCAGCTGTAACAGGAGTGTGACCGGACAGAACTTGCAGGCCATTAAAAGTAGGAGCTGCTTTTTCTAGTTCATCAGGTGCTCGGTAGAGCTTGTATAACTTGTTAGCTTGAAGCCCTAACTCTTGCCAGCGTGGTATCTCACTTCCTAAATACTCACACACATTGGCTTTGCTAATACGTGTCTTTTCCACATGGAGCCGTCCGTCTTGATCTAAAGAGCGAACAGACCCAATGCGGTCATATGCTAATGTAGTCATGTTTATTTCCAGCCTGGTATGACAGGTCTTGATGTGCACCGGCAGTTTGGAAGCTCGCCTGGTTGGATATACTCACCATCAATGTAAGCACCTTTTGCCACATCGAATTTAAGCTTTTCACGTCCAGCCTTCTCATGTGAAGGTCGTGGCTTCTTACCGCCGTGAGAGTGAAGCCAAATTGCCTCTGTGATGCCAAGCTCAAGACGACGCTCTCTAGTAACGACAGCAGTCATCTTGTTGTTCTGGTCACGAGCAATAAAGGCAGCTCTACGTCGTGCTATGCCGTAGTTTTTAGTAAGCTCATCAGTAAGAGAGCTTAAATCACGCCCAGCCATTGCAGAGCGAAGGACTGCACCCTCGACTTCTTTTAGATACTGAGCAGGAATACTCTTAATAAGTGAGACGTTTTGTTGAACAGCTAGTCCCATGACCTGCTGAACACGTCTTGTTGGCTTGAAAGGAACGGTAAAGCCAACATCTTTCAAGGTTTTCTTAAAAGCTGTCGTACTGTCCTTTTCTGCGCCTTCACAAAAACGACTAACGATGTCTAAGCTTTCTTCTGACCAAGCCTTGGTCCACTTTGCCGTTAGCTTCTTAATAAGAAGCCTGATCTCCATAAAAGGAGAGGCGTCTTTAGCGATAGGCTGTATTTCAGGCTTTGCACGCTTATAGACACGCTCTAGCTGCTTTTGAACGTCGTTGTGCATCCGTTCAAGTAGTCGGTGCATAGCCCGATAATACAAAGTCTCACGTCCAGCGTTTGGACGTACTGGCTTTAGTATCTTTTGCTTGCCAGTAGGGGAGACGATTTTCATTTTGTAAATCACCTCTCAAACTAGATGTATCAGTGTTTAGAACTCTAATTAGCCAATAAAGGAAATCAACTAATTAGCGACCAAACCAAGCTTCATAACGTCCGATCCAACCTTCACGCTTCATAACTTCTCCAACTTGCATTTTTTTCAGTAAAGACCTATCTTTTTCTTGGACGGTGAATTTTCGCGCGATCTCCACGGGTGCCTAAGCAGTTTACCGTGATGTAGGGAACCAACCGTTAAGCTTAGATAGCGGTGTAGGTAGTGTGCGAGCTACCTACCGTCCAATTCCTTATTACATCTTTTTAAGTCCACGCCATCTTAATGGATAAGATGTGTGAACAGAGTAGTGACTGCCATTATCGACTAAGTTAATTGCACTCATATCAGCCTTAGAGTTTGAACTCTTTTTCTCAGGCTCGACTGCAAGAACCCTAGATCCATGAACTCTATCTAGCTTATCCAAGCTGTAATTCTTCACGACGTGTTTTACATAAGAGGGAACGTCTTTATGACCTCTTTCTTGTATTTCATTGCCGTGTCTAAATTCGATATGAGATAAACCCCATCCTTTACCATTGGGTGAGCTATAATCTTGCTCACCTTTCCGCAGAAGAATAGGAAGTCTACTTCCGTCTCGTGAAGGGTGATCAATATCGCCTACTGCATGAGGACGGTATCCATCTTCCTTCTCCAGCTTATCAAGAAGCCCTTTATGCTTCTCTTCTAAGGATGAGTAAGAGTTAAGAGGTGATGAAGGCTCAGACTTTGGGTTGTTTGAAGAAGCTCCTCCTTTAGTCCAGCGTCCGTTCTCATCACGTGGCTCATCATCCACAGAGCTATCGCTACCAAGATGATGGATAGGATCAAACTGATCTAAATCATCGTCATCTTCAAAGCTTGGCTTTTCAGGTGGCAATCCAGATAAGTCAATGCCGTTGTACAAACTGTCAGCGTCTGCGTTCTGACGTTGACGAGCTTCTTCCGGAGTAATAATGCCAGCTTCAATGTTGATAGCGTCAGCTTCTGCTTTGAGCTTCTCAATTTCAGCCTTAGTACGATCATCGTTTTGCCATAATGGCTTGAAGCGGAAATCAATAGATGGATCAATCTCACCCCATAGGTGCAACTGAATAGCTTTGAGCATCCTCTCAATAAGAGGGCGCAGTATTCGTTGTTGAGTTGACGCAATCTCGTCATAGAAGACACGGATTTCGCCATCACTAGAAGCATTTAAACCAGTTGGCTGGATACCAAAGAGCTTAACGAATGGGATACCAGGAAACCTTGCCATTCCTTCCATTGCTTGCGCTTGTAGCTCGTGCAGGCCAGATAGAGGCGTTGAAACAATATCAACATCCTCTTGTTCTTTGTCGATGACAAAAGTGTCTTGACCTTCTGAGACATCTCTAAGGATTGTTGCACGGCCTAATAGAGACTGTACACCACCGCTAGCTGCTTCTTGTAGATTTCCCCAAGCGTTACTTTTAAGAACTAGCTTAGAGAAGTTAGAAGCTATGTTCGCAACACTATTACGAGTGCGAAGATAGTTGTGAACGTCTGCTCTCATTAGTTGAGGTAAGCACTGTCCACCCATATTAAAGGCGGGCTGTAGAAGCTGTCTTACTGGATATGGGATAACTTGGAATAGTCTATCTTTGTGGATAAGACTTCCTTGAACCCACCAATTCTCAACTTTGTAATAACTGTCTTTTAGAGGCGTATCAGCATTGTAGAAGTTTGGGGTTGTCCAAACAGCCTCAATGACCTTAAAGCCTCTTAAACGACCTTTTAGATCAGAGTGGTTTTCTAAAATTAAAGGTAAGTTCTGTCCCTCAGTTGTAAGAGGAACGCCTTTAATATCGAACCAGACATGACTTAGGCCAGCAGATAGACCCCCATACAAAGCATCGTGAGCAATCTCACGAACTTTAAACTTCTTGAAAGCAGCTTCTAGTTCTTTAATCTTGCGTGTTACGTTTTCTTTTTCAGATCCAGATGAACCTTCTGCGCTATGGAATTCAATCCATTCACGGACGCTTTCACGAGCGATAACTTCTACAGGTTTACGAAATTCTGCACGTTGCATCATTTCTGCTGTGTAGGCATAGCTCATAAAGCCTAGGCCATCAGCAAGCCAGCCTGATATAGCTGCAGCACCAGCATTTAAGAAAGCCCAGTTAACAACGCTATTAGGTGCGCTATCCATAGCCATTTGAGAGCTATAGCCTTTAGGAACAACACCCTCAGGAGCCTTGTATGGAGCTAATATGCTCGCAAGTCTCTCTTTAATGTCTTGATCAGTTGAACGAGCAATATTTCCTAAAGATTTTGGCAGACCTAAAACAGGCTCTTTGCGCTCAATAGGTTTATTGCGTCTTACAGCTCTACGATAGCGAGCAATGATGGTGCGTCGCATCTTTCTGTTGAGCCATTTGAACATAATTTACCTAAAAGGATCTGCTGACACCTCTTGCGAATGAAGATAGGTCAGGCATTGCGTTAGTAATGCAGAGTTTATTAAAGGAGCCAGAAGAAGCGTCTACTTGGTCATCGTGCTTAACGGCAGGGAAGCCTTTTAACTCTTCGATATAAGGAGCATTCCAGTGCGCTTTTACGATTGAGACGTTGCCAGCATTTACCTGCGCTGAAAAAGGAGCTGCACGAGTTGACTTATCGCCTGTTTCTCTAACGACTTCGACGTTATGGCCTGATAGCTGGCCAGTAATTTCTTGAGCTTGTGCCTTACCAGCTTGACCAGGGTCTTGAGGCAAACGGATACGAACTTTATAGCCATCTTGTGCTGCGGTATTGAATATCGCTCTACGAACTTCTAATGGATCACCTCGTAAACGCACGACATCAAGAATGCAGTACGTATTGTCTGCATAGCGAGCCATGAGAACGCCAACAGTCCAGTCAGGGTCGTTGGAGCCGTTTTCTGATGTAGCTGCCAAGTCCCAACTTCTAACGAGAGAGACTGGTTTAGCTGGAGCAGTATCAACAACCTTAATCTGAGCAACCTTGAATAGATTACCTTCAGCTTCTGTTGGATGTTGCTGATAGAGTGCTGACCAATCACGTGGACCGATAACATCCCTGATTTGGTTTAGAACCGGTAATGGATATCGTTCTGGCCACAAAGGATCGCCAATATCACGACCAAGAGCATCATCCGGACTATCTGCAATGGCTGGAAGCTCAAATACATCCCATTGATCTCCACCATTTTTAGCTTCTTTGAGAAGGCGTCCTGCCAAGTCGTCAGGATGCCATCTTGTAAGAATGATTATGATAGCAGCGTCTGGCATGAGACGTGTGTACAAGACTGATCTGTACCAGTCCCAAACGTTGTCCCTAATGAGTTTGCTCTCAGCTTCTTTGCGGTCCTTGTGCGGATCGTCGATAATAGCAATATCGGCACCCTTACCAGTTAAACCACCGTCGACGCCAGCTGCGACATAGATACCACCCTTATTGGTAGCCCATTGTCCTTTTGCTTGGCTGTCTGATGAAAGAGAAACGCCAGGAAATACTTGGCTGAACTCTTGCTCTTTAAAGAGGTTTCTGACTTTGCGACCAAATGTATTTTCTGCAAGATCTGCTGAATAAGAAGCAGCAATAACCTGTCTGTCAGGATATTTCCCTAAGTAGTAAGCAGGAAAGCGAACAGAGCACAATTCAGACTTACCGTTACGAGGAGGCATAAACACCATAAGGCGTTTAATTTCACCACGTGCCACAGCATTTAATTTTTCAGCGAGCAACTTGTGATGTCTACCAACCTCATAGGATGGCATTGTGTATTTTGTAAAAGCTAAAACGTCTTCTCTGGCATCCTTGCGAGCTTTAAGAATAGCTTTAGCTTTGAGCCGTATCTTCTTCTCCAGCGAGGATCGCAAGTTCTTCATCTGATAAGCTCGTTAGGTCTCTCTTGATTGAAGCCTCTACATGCTGGGTTGATTTGCCATGTCCACGATCTAGGATTTCTTTACACGCTGAAACACGAGCTGCGTCGCTCTCAGCATTTCGAGCAATCTTGATAAGAATTTCTACGGCTTCTTCTGTGTACGTTTGAGCTAATTCACGAAGTTCTTTAGTGGCTTTGTTCTTGGAGTTAGGCTTTCTACCTGCCCCTGGTCTTTTTCCGCCGTGATTTGCCATAAGATTGATATATCTTGATTTTAGTCAAGAATAGGGGCCAAAGATAAATGGAGTTCGTATTTGTCGTTCAGCCCTTACTCACTGGTAGTCGAAGGGTCAAAATCGAAGAATAAAAAATGCCCAGGAGTTGATGGATAACTCAACTGGGCATAAATCTAACGATCTTATCAATTTTTATAGATTATCGTGCAGTCGATTAAAATACGCATTTCAAAAAAAATTTAAGAAATTGCATTTTTTTCTGCAGCAGCCTTTGCAAGCTTGCGTTGCTCTTTCCAAAAATTGCTCAATTCAACAAGAACATCTGCGAGCTCAATCATGCTTTTGTCGATACGTGCACGAGGGCATAGATAGGGATGGAATACACGTCCAAGTGCTGAGAATGAATAGCCTTTCCAAAGTGCCAACAGGAGCATATGGTGCTTCTTACGCCCTGCAAAAGCTCTGAAACGGTCTAGGCGTTCAAGAGCTTTTCCCTGTGCAATCCCGAATGTGATCCGGTCGCCTTTGGTGTATTCTTCACCAAGGTTTTTCATGGCATCACAATAACCGCCAAAGCCGAGGATGTAGTTTCTAATCCATCTTTCAGCTTCCTCGATTTCGTCGCCAGTAATCCACTGCTTGTTGTAGAGAACATCCAGCGTATTTGACTTGCGACGCTTGCGTGTCTTGAAGTCTATCGTCTCGTAATCAGGCTTAGCCAGTCTTTCTGGAGTTGGGGAGTTATCCTGTTCGACAACTTCTGCAATCTTTTCTACTGATGTCATCGTGTTGCCTCCTGTAAAACCCTATAAATCGTTGAATTGTGAGAGTTCATAATCGAACAAATCTCTCTCACGCTAACTCCGCTTTTTCTGAGACGTACAACTTCATCTTTCTCCTCTTGGCTTAGATGCTTTCGACTTGAAGATGCTGATGTTGTTCCTTTGACGATAAGAACCTTTTTGAGATGTACGCCGTTTCTAGAAAGAACCTCATTGAAAGCATCTCTGGTTAGGAGATTGAGCTGACAGATGATTGTTGGATCAATCCCTCGCTTGTAGTCGTGGATGATCTGACGTTCTTGCTTTGAAGTTAGTCTCACGCTACGTCATCCTCCCAAGGGTCATTGTCGTTTACGTATCCTGGACGCTGATTTTCGGGAACTTCATAAGCAACCTCAGGGGCGTGTTTTTCTAAGAAAGAAAATTGACGTCTGTGGATTTCGTTGAATGACAGATTGGGTGTTTGTGCTTTCTGTCTATCAAACTTTGTTAGCCAATCTCTTTGCCAGCTTAGAGCCCATGTTTTGAGGCGAATATCGCTTGAGAACTTTTGAGCCCAGGCAGGTAGAGTTGGATCCATTTTCTTAGCAGCTTGCTCTTCTAAAGCTTTTCGTTCTGCCCTAAGTGGCATGAGGTACTCGTTTAGAAGCTCGATGAACTCATGCACAGATGGCCAGAATGTTGTGCGCTTGCGGATGAAGGATGCGCTTTTAGCCGTGAATGCTTCAGGCTCGAAGTGCTCAGATTGCAAATCGCTGATGATTGTTGCGAAGTATTGCTCTCTGGAAATACCCATATCCTCGTTTTTGTGAGCCAAAAATCCATTCAACGAGGTAAGCCACTTTCCAATTTTTTGGTTTTGGATTTGTTCGATGGTAAGCGTCATTTCATTCCCCCAATAGCGATAGTGCCGTTCTTCTTGGCCTCAATGTCTGCATACCAACGCCTATTGATTTCTTCATCGTCCAAGTCGATGTCATCACAGGCGTACTGATCCATGATGCCGCTTATGTCCGTGGATTTCTTCGATTGACGTTCAACATTCCCTGGCTGGCTTTCTGGCGCATCATTCCAGCATTCTTGGTTTAACCAAGTCGCAGGGTTTTTGATAAATTTCCGATTTCCGGTATGGGCGTAGTTCTGCGCAGAGAGGACGATGGCCTGAGCAGTATCTAGCTCAAGGGCTTTCTCAAACGCTTTTCGTGCAGAACCCTTCCCAACTTTTTTCGGATAGGCTTCCCAGAAATCTTCAAAACCAAAATCTTTTGATCCGATAGGGGGACTATAGGGGGTTATATTCTTAGAATTTTGTTTATATATATTTTGTTTCTTAGCGGACACTGTGTCCTGTGGCTCGGCGGACAAATTGTCCGGTAGGCTAGCGGACATGCTGTCCTGTAGTCCATCGGACACTGTGTCCTGTGGCTCGGGTTTGAAATCTGCCTTTAGAATGTAATCTGTTGTTACATTTTGTCCTGTTTTTGAGCTGCGACGGATTTCTCTACAAATTAGTCCTTTAGCTTCTAAAGACATCAGAGAGCGTCTTACAGATCTTTCTGACACACAAAGTGTTTTTGCTAGAGTTTCTTGCTTTGGACAGCATTTGCCAGTGTTTATGTTATGACAGCTGGAAAGGGCTATTAGGACAAACTTCTCTTGAGAAGTTAATCCTTCTTGTCCCCATGCCCAATTAGTCGCTTCTCTGCTCATTTTGACCTCCGACCAAAAATAATGCTGTCGTAGTGTGCGATTTTTCGATGAGCTAGGCGTTCGACTATTAGACGCTCTTCGTCGCTAAGCTTATTGAACTTAGGGTTTGCTAATATGAATGTGCGGACGTCTAGGATCTCGTCTCGCTTAACTTTTGCATCAAAGATACGACGAGCTACATAGCGAGCCATGTATCCAACTTCTATTGAAATAACCTTGTTCATTTGGCTCGCTCCTTATCGCCGACATGCGGTAAGAAGAGGTGGCAAAGAAGAGCTGCAACTCTCTTTGTTGGCTTAATTTTTAAACCCATATTACGTAAGGATTTTTTGATATGGAAAACCAAGGACTGACCCGTGAAGGTCTTATTTGGAATGTGTATTTGGCCCTTGTAGAAGAGCATAATGCAAAGGGCACCAGCGCAAGCGTTGATGCGATTTTTCAGGAAGCATGCCAAATTATTGGAAAGGGCATGAGCTCTACACCAGTTATGAGATACGCTCATCCTTCCTAGTTCGCACGGGCTATCTTTTGGAGATATGATCGATAGAAAGGTATTGAAAGTATTTTTTAATACTTCCAGATTGTGGTCATCAGGATATGCATCGCTATTTAATCCACAAGCAATGGTAGCCTTATCTAAAATGGCAATTTTTGTCTCTAGATCGAATTGATCAGCAATTGATTTCTGGTTATTTTTCATCTACATTCTCCTTTGGATTGTCTCTGTTCGAGCTTTGACGATCTATTCCGTCCATCGAAGCTTCGGCTTCGGTGGATTTTTTATTTGATAGGGATAAAAGAGCACGCTTTGCTCTTGCTACTTCATCATCCTCAACGTCTGAGACGCTGTTCAGATTTGGAAAGCTGTTTGTCTTCGGTGCATAACGTCCTTTGACTTCGCCTTTAAGCGGAATTCCATAGTTACGCAGGAAGTCTTCAACGTCTTCTAATGAGCGACAGATACGAACCGGAATACCAGCCGTTCTAAGCTCATGGTGACGCTCTTTCTGGTTTTGAGAAACGACGCCTTTTTTAGTCTTAAGCTCGATCATAAAGACAGATCCAGCGTGGTAAATCTCAACGTCCGGATGACCGGCTTTACATCCACGAGCTTTACGCCTTGCACCTTCACGTGGTCCGTTCTGTCTATTCTCGATACTTACCCAAGCAGTACCATCTCCTAGAGCCAAATCTAGATAGCGAGCAACAGATACGTGAAAGCGATCTTCGGCATGGTTGGTCATTTTACAGCCCCACGTTTAGAGGCTACTAATGATTTAGAAGCTTTTAAAACGCCAACCGAAAGGACGCATAATGTCACGATACCAAAAGAGAGTTTCCATAATCTCGTGGAAAGAAACTGATTTGAACGCAGTAGATTTAACCGCAGAAGAACAAAGCGTTTTCCAAGGATATCAGATCTTAATTGAGACTGAATTTTGGTTAGATCAATGGCTCGAAATTCAAGACAAGAGTGCCTCTTTAGGAGAGCAAGTAAGCCGACAGATCGTAAGAATAAAGTTTGGTTCCAATCAGTCCTTAAATCTTCGTCCTTCAGATAGACAAGATTTTCTGGAGGATAAACTACTTTCTCTGAGAAAAGATCAACCCATCTCTTAGAGCCTTCAATGACTACCTCATAGTAGCGTGCAGGTATCTGTTCCTCGATTGGCTTACGCTTAAACAGTCTCATCGAGTGCTCCTATAGCTTTTTCTATTCTCTGTATCGTACGTAGCGTTGGGAACGTTTCTTCGTTCTTCCATCGAAGAAGGATTGACCTAGAAACCTTTGAAACTTTGCAAAACTGCGCAATTGAAAGCTTTCTATCTTGGATAAGATTTTTTAATTGTTCGTAGCTGCGTATATTCATAATTGAATTATGATAAGCATTTTTGCACACAAGTAAACAGCATTTTTGCTGATTTACAAATATTTAATGATGGTGCAAAAATGCATACATTATGAAGAATTTAAATTTAAATAGACGTATGCGTCAGCAGGCTTGGATTGATCGGATCTCTAAGGATACTGGTTATAGCTATTCAAAAATTGCTGAAATATGCAGTCTTGCATCAACGACAATAAGTCGTTTTATGAATGATAAAGATGGAAGCGGCGTGCTTTCAGCATCCACTGAAGAAAAAATTTCTTCACATTTTGGAGCTGATATTGCTACTTCCTCAGTTGTAGAAGTGGATAAGCCTTTAGCTAAAATAGGTCTCATCCGCCCCAACGTCGGCATGGCATCAATACCTGAATACAACGTGACCGCTAGTGCTGGTCCAGGCTCTGAAGTCCCAGAAATGCAAGATCCAACAAAGAGCTGGACTGTTCCTGTAGCAACTCTTAACGGAATGGGACTAGAGAGCACCAATAAGCTAGCTATTGTTACTGTTGCTGGTGACAGTATGGAGCCAGAGTATCAAGCAGGGGAGAGGGTGCTTGTCGATATGTCGTGTCAGAAGATTACACACGACGGCGTTTACATCATCTGGAACGGTGACGGTCTAATTCTAAAACGTCTCCAGCGCATAGGTAGCCCTGATGAGCCTATGGTTCGAGTTAAAAGCACCAACCCCGACTATGATGACTACGATGTGCCGTTAAAGTCTGTTCTGATCCGTGGGCGTGTGGCGGCTAAGTGGGTGCTGAAGTAGTGACATCTTTGTTTCTAGATAAAAAAGCATTTGTCAGAGTCGATAACTTCTCTTTGAAGTTATATTTTGACTTATTCGATAACCAGAATGCCGATCTCAAACAAACGTTAAGAACACTTCAACTATTCAATGATATTTTATTAGACACCACCAAATATCTTTGTCCTAAGGGGTACGCTCCTCACTTTACATTAAATGGTCTGAAGGCAGGAAGTTTAGAGGCAGAGGTGGGTGGAGAAAGTAAAAAAGGACTTTCTCCAATGCTCGCTGGCATATTGTACGTTGGTTTCGGTGCATTAGGTAGTCAGGTTTTTTCCTACTATTCGCAGATGGCTATCAAGAAAGTGGATGAAGCGTTGCGTCCTCAGGTTGTAGAATATGCGCGTCACGTATGGGATGAAGGTGTTACTTATCTAAAACACTATGGAAAGGGCGATAGTTTAGATTTAACCGCTGAAGAGGAAGAGTGTTTTAGAGATGCTGAAATAGCTCAATTTTTAGCCTTATCACGTGATCCAGCGTTCAAATCTAAATGTGCAAGGATGTGGAGATCTATAAATAAAGACAAAGCCGTTAGAGCGTTTGGAATAGGAGGAGTTTCATCTTCTAAAAAACCTGAACTAATCCAAAGAGATAAATTTATACACTCTGCTGAAGCTTATGAGGCAGAAGAAGAACCTTATTTAAGAACAGTGTCCAAACGTGAGAAATGGATACTAATTAAACCAGTATTACTTACAAAAACGGTTCTTCAGTGGGAGTTTAAAAATACAGAAGGAGAAGAGAGAAAAGCCATAATTGCTGATGATGACTTCTGGAATGCTCTTCCTAACCCAAACTATCCTCTCGCTCCAGGGGTTTTGTTTGAAGTTGACGTGAATGTGGAAGAAGAAAGTCTAAATGGAGTGTGGAAACCAATTAGGCGAATTATTACAAAAGTTATTTCTGTACATTCTGATATAGATCGTAACGATCTAATTACGTGATTTTATCCCATATATCGCTATAGAAATTACCATAACAGCATTGAGAATGAACGTTATGAAATTTCCAAGAATAGCCATCGATAATGTCAGCAAACATAGGCCTATCAATATTCCAAGTAACATCTGAAGATAATAGGATGTGTTGGAAAAGTTTAGATGCTTCGAGAAGATGGTTTTAATGCGTGGCATAGCTACAGAATAACCTCTTTATTTTTATAAGAAAATCAAAGAAATACTAAAAATGCATACATCAACGATCATAGTCCTAACTCTGTTCTTTCTTCCGGCACTTGTAGCAGCGGTAAGAAAATCGTTCTTTTATAATGCAGCACTCGTATTGAACGCAGGTGCTGTCATAGGTGCGTTCACAACCATGCTAGGAAACTCTCAAGCTTTCCCTGAGATATGGACTTTTACTATTTGGCTGGTGGCTTTGGCTCTTGCTGTAACAGGTGAAGCTAAGAAGAAGTCTTTAAGTTTTGGTACCTTCATCAATGAAGGTACCAAAACTGGAACCCAGTCTGATCAACCAATGAAGCCTAACGCTTCTACAAGATTTGATCCCAATAGAAAGAGTAAGTATTGGGAAGGTTAAGAATGATAAAGACTAAGAAAGACCAAAAAACTAAGAGCCCAAGCATTCAGTACAGATACGTCAGGATGAGAAGTATTCCTGATGTAAGTAGCTTTAATTTAGCGGAGACGCTCAATAAAGCTATGAAGACAAAATCCGACAAAGGTATACCCTTAGAGGACAATTGGTGGGAAAGAGCTCGTGATTTATCACAGAATGGTCGTCCTGTATTTATCAACGAGCATTCATATGTAGTATCAGGAAAATCTCATTGCTTTTTCGGTTGCTTGGTTAAGCTTTCTGACCAAACTGAATATCAAACATGCGATGTTAATGCGACTGCCAATTGTGGGAAGGAAGCAACATTTGCAGAGGATAAATTAGAACATGCGTCTCATGTTGCTAACGGAAGGCTATACTTCATAGCTTTGGACAACCATGTGGCATTTATTACAGAAGGAATAAGCGAAGGGACTTTAGAAAAGTATATTACTGCGCTTTTTCAAAATACTAATATATTCACTCCTATCCATCATGTTACTCTCGCTGCCAAGCTGGCCGTAAATCAAAATAGAAGAGTTGATCAGATCGCAACTATTAGCGTTGATGTTGTGAAAAACAAACAACTCGAATGTGGTAGCGACACAACAAAAGAAGAAACTCCAGAGAAACTGGCTACAACTTTATATGAAAGTTTGGGAATTTCTTCAGAAGAAATAGACGAACTTCAAAAATCCATATTTCCTATTAAGATGATACCAAAAATGATTTTTGGTTTTGTTGGTCAAAAGAATAAAACAACATCTGTTGCTAGAACTAGTATGGATGTATTTATCCGCAATATTCCAGAAGACCAACTATCCTTAAAAGGTCCTGATGGCCTGGAAGAGAAGGGTACTTTAAAAGTTAGTACTAAAAAATTTAAGATTGATTATAATTACTCTAATGGAAGCTTTGACATTGATAGTGTCAAAAAAGCTCTATTAGATGCCTTAGAGGAGTGGAAGCGGTGCAAAGTAATAGGTCGAGAAGAGGGATAAAGGACTTTATTCCACAGCGTCCTGTTTACTATGTTTTTACAATCCTACTATCTATCGCTGGAGCCTTTGTTGGCTACTTTTATCCAAAAACAATAACTCTATCATACTTAGTAAATTTTGCTTCTTTATGCTCCGTCGGGGTATTTCCTAGCATTGGTTTATTGATAGGAAGTATGACTGCCGGAGGAAGAGAGCCACTACTCGTTCAAGATCTATATGATGAGTTAGACGATGCAATTAAGGGTCTTCTGATAATCTTGGCTTTTGGCGTTCTTCTGGTCCTTTCAGCGTCTCTAGCTGTTGATGATGCAAAGTATCTCTCTGCAGCAAAATTAAGCATTCTGTTTTTTGCTGGTGCATCTCAGATATATTTTTTGGCTTTACTTCCTGGACAGGTACGTAAAATTCTAAGCAAAAAGTATGAACTTGCATCGAAAGAAGCTTTTGATGAGCTATCTAAAACGAGTGAGTGTTTCAAAGAAAACATCTAATAGTTCAATGCAACTCACATCAATGTAACCACGCAAAGCCACCACCCGGTGGCTTTTTCTTTGTCTAATTGTGCAAATAATAACTTAAAATAAGCATTTATGCATATTTTATATTGCGCATATATGCAAATATGCTTATATTCTATCCATCACATGCACATAAGCGCATTTGAAAACACTAACAAAGTGAAGGGATAGAGAATGAAAGCTCGAAACTTAAAGCCTGTTATTAACGGACCACGTGAACTTAATGACCTGTTAGGTGATTACTTAGCTGCTCGTTTCTCAATGCAACAAGCGCAAGAAACATCACGTATCCGTGCAGGAAAGATGCACCTCTCTAAGAATGAGGGTTACATCAAAGGTAAGCGTGGGAAATACACCTACCTACAATGGGAACAAGAAGCTAACAGACTACAAGTAGTCTTAGTTAAAGCTCTTGGCGGTGAACTTGTAGCTGCAGAAGAAAGCAAGCACGTTTCATCATTCCCACAAATTGAGGAGGCTGCGTAATGGCTTCCTTAAAACAACAAGTCATCAAGCTTGTTCATAACGATAAGCTCGCAGATCTGAACGACCTAAGGGCTGTTTATCTAAGACAAATTAAAAACCACAAGAACTCTCAAGATGCCTTTAAGGAGCTTCGTAAGAAGAACCTAGAGATTATTAAGTTTGAGATGAAGTTTGCAGGAGTATTCCAATGAGCAAAAACATCATCAAAGAGGGAACTCGTACAACTTACATTTCCTTAGAACAGGGCTCTGATGAATGGCTCAATGCTCGCTGTGGTCTGATTACAGCAAGTACTCTTAAAGACTTCATCACGCCAGCAGGTATCGAGCTTTCAAGTAGCAAGAAAGCCCAAGACTTAGCTAAGCGTTTGGCTGCAGAACGTGCCTCTAACTTCATCGAGAGAAAGCCATCTTCTTATTACATGGAACGTGGCCATGAAGACGAAATTGAAGCCAAAATCATTTACTCGAACCAGATTAAAACGGTTCGTAATATCGGCTTTATCACCGAAGAAAAGCTTGGTTTTAAAGTTGGGTTTTCTCCGGATGGAGTGATTACTGATGATAACGGGTTAGTTGAAGTTAAGTCTCGTAATCAAGAATTCTTCTTGGACACCGTTGTTTCAAAGACTTTTCCAGCTGAGCATACGCTTCAAACACAATTCGGTCTCTGGGTATCAGGTGCAGACTACATCGACTGTGTGAGCATCTGTAGAGGTATGGGTATGGATATTGTCCGCCAAACTCCAGACCAAGAGAAGATTGAAAAAATCCTTAATTGCATCCGTGCTTTTGAAGAGAAGATCGAAGGTCTCAAGGAAAAGTACATCGCAATCTCAGAAGAGAAGAAGAAAAGCAAAGGCTTCTTCTATGTAGAGCCACGTCCATTTGAAGAGGAGATTTTCTAATGACTGATATTTCTCACACCATCATTCCTAAATCAGATCAGCTTAATGCTGATGACTTCATCTCTGGAAATAAGGTTATTCGTATCCAAGAGGTACGAGTTAACCCAGACGCTAAAGATCAGCCTGTATCAATCTTCTTTGAAGGTTGCGATGGCAAACCATACAAGCCTTGTAAGTCTATGAGACGTGTTCTTGTTCATTGCTGGGGGGCTAACTCAGCAGAATACGTTGGACGTTATCTGGAGCTTTATAGAGACCCTGGCGTTTCTTGGGCTGGAGAAAAGGTAGGCGGTATCCGTATCGCAAAAATGTCTCACATCGATAGACCAGAAACTATGGCTCTGACCGCTTCAAGTAAGTCTCGTAAGCCATTCACGGTGCAGCCATTGAAAGTAACAGAACAACCTCAAGCATCAGGTAATGCGGATCCAATCGCATGGCTGAATAAATGGATTACCGGCGTTTCATCAATGGATCAATACACAAAGCTAGAAGCTAGCTGGAACAAGAAAGCTCAAGGTTGCTCTGATGATGTCAGAGAGCAGGGGAAAGAGATACTTCGCCATAAATTTGAAGAGCTTAATGGCTCAGCAGATGACGACCTACCGTACTAAGGAGAACCGATATGACTGAAAAACTACCTCAATACATTTCTGTAGAAAGCGTGGCCAAGATGCTTGATGTCACAGAGCGTTCTGTTTGGCATTGGTCAAAAACAATTCCTGCATTTCCTAAGCCAATCGCTTTGAGCAAAAGAGCGGTTCGTTGGAACGTTGAAGAGATCAAACGTTACCTAGAACTCAAACGTGTAGAGGACGCTGCGTAATGTCGAAGAAAGAACTCATTGTTACTTGGGGATTTTGGACTGTAGCAGCAGTCTGCGTCTCAATTCTTATGGAGCACTGCCATGTCTGATGATGATTACTACGACTACCTCATAGAAGAAGAGCAGCACGACATTGAGGACGAAGAAGAAGCACGTCTAGCAAGAAGAAGGGAAGAATATGAGCCAAGTTACTAGAACTGATCCGGTTAAGGCTGAGATCGTATCCATGATGTCGGTAGCTATCTCAGAAATCATCAACCCTAATCTAATGGCTTTTGATAGCGGCCGTCGTCAATTTCTAAAAGGTAAGGAAATGAGCTTCAGTAAAGCTCAGCAGCTTATTGATAGTCTTATCACCCTCGGAGTTAAGCTTCCTGACTTAGAGACGTTCAAAATCTTAAAGAAGGGTGTTTTTGGAGCATCTGATCACAAGCTTTCTACATCCCCAGAAACAGAACTAGATCAGATGGAGATGTTCAATGATTAGCTACTTTTTGTACGTCTTCTTGGGGATGTTTCTAACCTTAGGTTTTTTGAGCTTTTTAGATATTGCGTGCTGGACTTTGAGTAAGGTTTTTGCACGAGTTTTAGGTGTGAAGGGTAATGGTAATGAATAGAGAACCAATCCAATTTGACGACAGTTGGTTTGTTGTCGATGAAGATAATAAAGAACCGTTTAATGTTAATGATTATGTTTCATTGAATAATCACTGCTACAAAATCGTTGCTCAACATTGTGGAATGCCTATTGTCGCTTCAAGAATTAACGATGATGACGACTGGAGGTACTTTCCGCAATTAGTAGCTATTGGAAATGGATTTAAGCACCTTAAAGAAGTACCTGCGCCAAAGCCAAAGCTTGCTGATGAAATCTATATATCAGAAAAAGCCGCTGAAGATATTAAATGTGCAATCAATCGTGGCACTGGAGTTCTAGCTAGTGCAACGGCAAACGATCTTTACAGTGTTCCCTATATCCACAAAAACCTAGCTTGCAGAAAGCTGAAGTGGCGTACGGACAAAGTAGATACATACAAGCATATTCTTATTAGATTTAAAAATGATAGGTTTACTGTATTTGGTAGATGCAATGGCTCAGACTTATCTAAATTATCTCCAGTACCATGCCATAAATCTGAAGAGGCAATCGGTTGGATCGAAGTATCAAAGCTTAAAGACGTGTTTGAGGAGATTTAGTGATGACTGATTTATCAAAACTAAAGCCGTGACCAGGCAAAACTAACCACCCTTGACGAAACGGGCAAAACTATCTAGCTTTGACGGTAAGAGGACTCAAAACCTCGTTCAAAGCGGATAGTGCACCCGTAAGTCAGCACTATTTTTATGCCCAATGGATATATCCATCGGGAGTCCTGTCGAATACAAGACCTTCGGGAAATAGATAGGGCAGTTTCTTTGACGCTGTTTTGAGCCTCCCGATGACTTTTATTTAAGTCATCAACTTTTCTCAAAAAAAGGTCAAATCAAATGCAGCTACAATTCCAACACAATATCTCCAAAGACATTATCCCAATGTCTGCTCCTGAAGCAATGCGTCAAGCATCAAGAGACTTAAAAGCTCTATGGTCTGACTGTACAGGATACGCTAACGGAGCCAATCCAGTAGCACCACGTCCTCGTGATTTCTTCTTAATAGACATTATAGAGAGGCTTGATGCTATCCATACGACACTATCACGTGCTCGTTATGGTGATCATTCCTCTAAACAACTAAATAAGCTAGCTAATGCTGAACTCACGATGTCGAGCCGTGAGATTGCGGAGCGTACAGGTAAGCGTCACGGTGATGTTATACGTGATATTAGAGTTATGTTTTCAGGACTTGATATAGATGAAGCAAATCTGCGTCATCTTGATAATAGAGGCTATACCGCATCCTACGATCTCACAAAGGATCTAACTCTAACCCTTGTATCTGGCTACAACGTCAAATTACGTCACGCCATCATCTGTCGCTGGATTGAGCTAGAACGTGAGAACATGCCACCTCTTCTTGAGGCTCCAGAAGAAGTTAAAGCGAAGCTAGTAGCTTACGAGAAGATTAAAGGCGATGATAGCTCTCTAGGTATTAGAGATGTTGGTCGTCAGCTTGGTGTAGGGCAGAAGAGAGTAGGCGAGATACTACTTCAGCGTAAATGGGCTTGTAGGCAGGGTAGAAGACTAAGACCAGCTTACTACGGATTAGAGAAGAAGTATGTGGAGCTTAATACCTACTTCTACGAAGACCCTAAAAGCGGTGAGACTAAGGTTGTGGATAACTTGAGGATTACGAGGAAGGGTGTTGCTAGATTGGGTGAGATATTGGCTAGATAAGATAAATTGATGGACAGGCTGTTTAAGTATTTATAAACAGCCTAGTCCTGTCTAATCTATTTCTCCATTTGACATCATATTGTACAACTGATCAGAAGTAATACTCTCGAAACCTCCTTTTCTTAATGCACCAGTGATACGAGAGTTATCTCTGGAGTATGTACCATCTCTGTTATCTTCGAATGATAATAGAATGCGCTTATACTTAGACCTATCAGATGTGGATAGTTCGCATACAACAAATTTTCTGCTCTGAACTTCAACGTAAGGAACCATTACACCACCGATGTCCTCACAAAACTTAACTGCTTTTGCAGGAGTCCATAGGGTTGTTCCTCCTATTGATGTGGATGGAATTCCCAGTAGAACAAGAAATACAAAGAGAAGTAATTTATTCATTCCATGATAATACTGCTTTAAAACGAAAAAAACAGCCCCACCGATATGGTGGGGCATCTTGCATATTTAGTCTTTTAAGAAAATATAAAATGGGGGTATAAAAGGGGGTATAACTTAAAGTTGCTTAATAACGAGTTATTGATACACAAAGCTTACAAGTCTTCTGTTTTGTTTCCACCCTCTCCGCCATTACTTCCCAAAATAATTACAGAAGAGTGGTATAGTAATTTCAGAGTCTGAGGTTGGCTTCAGACATACTGAGGGTGCGATATGATTAAAATTACAATACTCGGCAGTTTCAAATACCGTATAGATGCTGAAAGTTCAGATCCACAAGGACTGCTTGTGGCATTCTTAAAGAAGAATGACGTAGATCCAGCAGAGTGCGAGATACTTGATGACACCAATGGTCATGCTTGGACAGAGGTGCAGCTCAAAGAGCGTAAGGCTTGGATTAAGTAGCAGGTGTAAAAACCGGTGGTGACAGGCTTGTCCAGTAGGTTCCGGTTACAGGAAGATGAGTGAAGCGCTCATGGATTTCCTTAAAATCAGCGTCAGGATCTAAATCTGCGAATAAAGATGGGTATAACCATTTTGCAAAAGCTTCGATTGCAACGATGTTTGCAGGATTGTCATGAAATCCATGCCACAATCCGTAGATATGGCCCTCTTTTAAAGCTTTTAACTTACTGAGCTCAGGAGCATCTGCGACAGCTTTCCTTAAGGAAAGTCTTGCTTGATCGCTAGATACTAAAGCTCCCATTTTTAGACCGTTATCTTTAGCTTCAGGACCTCGGCTGCCATCCATAACAATGAAGTCTGGGTTTGCTGAAATAAGCTGTTCTGTTGAGATTTCACCAAAAATGCCGGGAAGTAGAGGGGCTGCGATATTGATACCACCAACCGTTTCAACAAAGCGTCCTAAATCTCCGCGTCCCACAGTGTGACAGCAGTGCCCTTGGCTTATAGCGCGACGGTCTAAGAACACAGTAGGGCGCTTATTTGCAGGGATTGTCTCTATAAGTTTTTTAAGATGGTGAAGTCTCTGGGTATAAAATTTATTAAATTCGCTGGCTTCTTTTTGACGGTCTAAGACCTCACCCAAGATACGCATACTTGGGACTGTGTGATTAATAGGGTCACGACGAAAATCAATTAATATGACGGGTATCCGAGCATCTGATAAGCGGTTGAGCAGACCAGTCATGGAACCTCCCGCATCAGCATTTGCACTTAGAATGACTAAGTCTGGATGAAGAGACAGAACGCTTTCTGGGTTGATGGTGTCGGCACCACCGCTGCCAAGAATAGGGATTTTCTTAATTTGCGGATAAATCGCTGAAAGCTGCTTGTAGTCTTGGGTGTCTTTAGTTTTGAATTCACCGCGCCAGCCAACAATGCGGTCAAATAGATCTCCGCCGCCCAGAGCTTCTAAAGCATAGGTAAAGCGACCTTCACCGAGTAGGATGCGCTTAGGATGTGTAGGGACTTCAACCTTATTGCCCTTGAGATCTGCAACCTCTTTAGCGGAGGCAGAGACCCAAGGGGTAAGAAAGATAACCGCACTTAGTAGAGCGGTACAGAAAGAGAGTGGCTTGAAGCAATACATCAAGCACAATGTATGACATTTTTATAAAAACATCATACATTTTCTCTTAACTGTTATTTTTTAGGCATTGTGCTCATATCGATGACGAAACGGTAGTGTACATCACCACGTTCCATACGGTCAAAGGCTTCATTGATTTGATCCATACGGATATGTTCTACCAAAGGAAGCACATTGTGTTCGGCACAGAAGTTCAACATTCTTTGTGTCTCTTCGATACCGCCGATTAGGGAAGCTGAAACGCCACGATTTCCCATAATCATAGGAACGGTGCTGAAACCATTCATCTCGCCAATTTGACCGACCATTGCAATGCGTCCGCCGATATCAAGGAGTGGGAGATACTCGTCTAGACCGTGTTGTACTGGAATGGTGTCGATAATAAGATCGAACTTATTTTGAGATTCTTCCATGGCTTTTGGATCTGTAGAGATCAAAACATGGGAAGCTCCAAGTTCTTTTGCATCCTTACCTTTAGATGTTGAACGGGTGATTAGGGTCACCTCAGCTCCTAGCGCATGTGCAAGCTTAACGGCCATATGTCCTAAACCGCCTAAACCAAGAACGCCAACGCGACTTCCTTTGCCAACTTTATATTCAGAAAGTGGAGCCCAAGTAGTAATTCCGGCGCAGAGAAGAGGGGCTGCTGCTTTGATATCAAGCCCTCTAGGAACATTTAGAACAAAGTGTTCAGGTGCAACGATGTGGGTTGAGTACCCACCCATAGTAATTGTTCCATCTACAGTGTCTTTACCGTTGTATGTAAAAGTACCTCCGGGGCGGCAGTACTGCTCGTTACCCTTCTTACATTGATCGCACTCTCGGCATGAATCGACTAGGCAGCCAATGGCGCCGTACTCTCCAACTTTGTGTTTTGTAACTTTTGGACCAACAGCAGTTACTCTACCGATAATTTCATGTCCAGGAACACATGGGTAGATTGTTCCGCCCCAGTCATTACGAGCTTGGTGAAGGTCGGAATGGCAAACTCCACAGTATAGAATTTCTATTTGAACGTCATAATCACGTAGCGCGCGACGATCGATTTGGATGAGCTCCATTGGAGATTCAGGGGATTTTGCACCGAAAGCAGATACTTTAGTCAT